>JARKHS020007500.1:20000-178327 GCA_030143305.2 Amblyomma americanum
GTCGAGCGCGCTCTTCCTTCTCCGAAGACAACGCGTGATTCGCCGAAAGACTGGCAACGCGTTTTTGTCTTGTCCCCTGCGCCTGAAGCTCGCTTGCAAAACATTGACTCTCTTTGCTGGTGCTACTAGGATATGCCGGCAGAAACGCGTACACCTCCGACAGGAAAAACTAACGTGTGCAAACGAAAGTTGTTTTCAACTTTCCGCAAGGAAAAATAAAACCGAACTTAAAAGTAGCATTTCTTCTCCACTTCCGGCGTGACGAACTCGATCCGTCCGTTCAATTTAACTTTGAATGCCTGGCTGTGCCAGCTGGAGTTGAAAGAGTGGCGAGGATTCTGTTGTAACCCAGGCGCACGTTCTTTGAGCAGTTGACGTTCTAACAATCAAGCTGCGTGTACATTGCCAATATGCGTTATCAACTGCCAGGGCAATCTGTCACGTATACATTGGAGTTCCTTTGTTCGAGGAAAAAGCTTCGTAGCGAGGTGTTCCAGAGGGAACAAGAGCCGCTGCGGAAAAGTGCATGTCATGGCGCCCAACCTCCTCTTGAAGCGTCGTGAAGTCAAGCGTCTCTCAATTTCAGGTTTGACACCATCGAAACGAACAAGACAGCGAGTTTGTTACTTCACAAAGTTGCGCGTGTCGTCTGAAAGTTGGAAAGGAACACGGGTTTTTTTTTTTCAGGAAAACTAAAAACAGCTATAAATATCGCGGCGGCTGCGTTTTTATGGAGGAAAAACGCTAAGGCGCCCGTGTGCTGCGCGATGTCAGTGCACGTTAAAGATCCCCAGGTGGTCGAAATTATTCCGGAGCCCTCCACTACGGCACCTAATTCCTCCTTTCTTCTTTCACTCCCTCTCTTATCCCTTCCCTTACGGCGCGGTTCAGGTGTCCAACGATATATGAGACAGATACTGCGCCATTTCCTTTCCCCAAAAAACCAATTATTATTATTATTATAAATATCGTTACACTGACACGAGTTTGCACTAGTGTGTGTTTACATGTACAGCCACCGCCAGAATATCAAAGGGGCTCGTATTGGATATCAATCTCCCCTCATGGGTAACATAGCGAAAGTTGAGTGTTGTTTGATATTTATCGAAGTATGTGTCTCTTTAGCGCACGTGCATAAACGCAGCAAACCTTCGTATCACTTAAACGCAACAAGAGGGAAGAGATATAACGCCGAAGCGTGCTCCATATTAATCTGGCGGAGACTGTAAATATTTATTTTATCCTGACAACTAATATTTCAAATATTAGCGTGCCATCCGTCTCTGGAACGATCTTCCGGACTGCATCGCCCTGCAGGGCAATCATGACACCTTTCGCAAATACCTACTCAAGCACTTCATTGATAACGCTTAGCACGTCATTTTTATACTCAAGATGCATACAACTTCGTTTTCAGCTGCTTGAGACTATTGCCTTTTTGGTTGTGTTGATGCGCAGCTTTCCTCATGTATGCCTGATATACTCTTTTGCTTTTGTATAACTTTTTGTGCACTTCCCCTGTTTTTGTTACATGATGCATAGTTGTGTTTAACTGTTATCTCTTTTTGTGAATTGCGATATCGTATCTGAACTCAAATGTTTTTTTGTGTTTTGCTGTGCTTTACTATGTTTTTTCTGATTTATAACCCATTTTACACAAACTTCTGTATTTGACCCCCCTTACACAATGCCTCTCCGGAGACCTGTAAGGTATCTGAAAATTAAATAAATAAATAAATAAATAAGCAAATAAATAAATAAATGCGGCGGGAAACTGCAGCACTACTCTACAATGTAACGCTATCCCACATCCCACTTTCCTCCCCCATTTTTATCTCTCCCCGTCAGTGTAGTTTTCAAATAGAGATGCCACATATTTATACGCTTGAAAGACGCAACAAGGTTCTGAGGCATTGAGACTTGAAAGGATCCTGGTGTGAATTAGAGCCACCTTCAATCTTGGTCAATGTCTGAACAAGTTCCAGTAGCCGAGCGTTTCTCCTTTTCGATTTATTCGAAATGCAGCTATCGCAGCCACAAATATAACTCGCGAACCACGTGAGAAAATGAACCAACCTTGCTAAAGGAAGCTAAACCGTGTCATCTCGACGCTGATAGAAACAAAAATCAAGAAGCTGCTCAGTTCATTGCTTGTATCATAGCTTTGTGTACTTGAACTTGCAGTGGTGACCTGAGCACTAAGTCCGTACATGACGTCACTTCAGCGTACGCGTGAAGATGCGCGAATTCCTAAGTACGCGTCCAAATATAGTCTATGCTCTTACACAAAGACCACGTTAATCGTACTGTGCGCCACTGTTCAGTTCGGTTAATAATAATAATAATAATATTAATTGGTCTTGGGGGAAATGAAATGGCGCAGTATCTGTCTCCTATATCATTGGACACCTGAACCGCGCCGTAAGAGAAGGGATAAAGCAAAAACGCATTTTAGGAACGCGCACATTTTTCAGTTATTGGAGACGTAAAATCGACGCCAGTTTTTCGGGAAACGTTTCAGATTGCAGACCCTTGCCATTTCAGAAACCTATCGGTAAGCTCGCACACAAAGTGATTCGTAAACCCGCGCTGCAATTAAGCACGTTTCTGAGCTATTTGGTGGATTGTACTCATATAAAATCTAAGAATTGGAGTGAAAGACACACCACAGTACAGAAAATAGACGGCACCGACTTTGTGCTCATCATTGGAGCACACCGCCCGTCCAGTTTACTGATGCTCACGCAGGGAAAAAACAAAACAAAACGCAGACAAAAAGTACAGAAGTACACTACACGAACGCCGACCAACAGCTGTATTTTGTTCAATTAAAATTGAAATACTATGCATTCATAAGATATATTCAGATATACAAATAAATTTAAACTTCCTTCGCCCGTAGAGATAGGGCGTCGTCCTTTCATAATATATACTACGTAAAACCCTAAAAGCCCAGCTATTCCTAGATATTTCAACAAAAATTAGGCTTATTAGGAGACAAAGTAAACAACTGAGCGTACACAACAAAAAATAGTGCCAGTATTTTCGGTCCAACTTTTCAGTAAATTGACTGGCTGGCTTTCCATGAAACATTATAGGTGCTTTATTTCGCTACAGTCACACATTTATAGGTGACAGATTCTGATAAAGGCCGCAGAAAACATGTGCCAGAAAATTAAAAACCCTTTTTGCTTTCTTCTTCTGCGCTTTCTCAGATTTCTGTAAAAAAGCTCGGAATTCAAAACACTGACAGTTCAGAACTGCAAGGCTTAGAGTTTACCAATAAAAACCTCTGGGGCCTTTAGTGTTTCTGGTCAGCCTGGCTGAGAAAGATTTATTGTGTGGTTTATTCTTCAACTTACAGCGCTTACTTATGCAATGAAAGATGAAGAAAATTCCTGGAAGCAACAGCCGCTGACACTGCTTTTTCGCGCCTATTTTAAACTCATTCCCGTCTCGTTAGCCCACGGCGGAGGCAGATGGCCTGAATGAGCAATTAGGATCAGCGCTGCCAATTGCGCTACGCCTTGTTTCGGCAAAGGGTTACAAGCCTCGTTTTGTGCCGCAGTGATGCGCTTCGTCATTACGAATTTCTAAGAGTCCTTTTTTTTTCAGGCGTTAGCATCGATCGTCACGCCCGTTACCTTGTTGCAGCCTGTATGTCATAAATGTGGGCTGTTTCCCGGTACTTCGGATGCTCTAATGACCGCAGCGTCTGCGGCATGGTCTGGCAGCAACGCGAACTACCACTTGGCGCACGCGGCTGCAAACGAATAACGGGAAGCGCTACACAGCACTGACATCCGGGCTTGACGCCAGTGATGCCTGAGGAACGGGAAGTTTCGAGCGCTGTCTTAATGGGGCAGCAAGCTGTTGCGAGTGAAAACTCGCGGGCTCTCTTTAAGACCCTTCCTTCGAGGACCCTTATCTTGGGCTGCTCCTCTATTTGCTTTGCGGCGCAGGGGCTAAGGCCCTGTTTTTGAGAGTTTTTTTTTCAAATTTGAAAAGCGAAATGTTCTACGAATCAATCCCATTTTCATTTTTAAGCGTTCGTTGTAATATGTCCCAGAAAAAAAAAACAGCGGCACGCCACAGCACACAGCAGTGATGAATGGTGTCTGGCGCATTACACACGCGGAAGTTGACAGTCCGTGCCACAAACATCTCCTTAGCGGGAAGCCTTGCATTCATAAGTAGCTCGATGTGGTTAATTTAAAAAGCCATTTCAGCAGCAAACAGAAAGGACATTCGCTTAACACCCTTTAAAACGCTGGTGTCACTCAGCGCACGTGTCACAATATTCTTAAAATCCGACACATCCATGATGTGTTCTGATATCATCTCATCATCATGTGTCCAGTGGCCCTGACGCAACTTGTTAGTGTATCTGACAAAACAGTTCTCTACTCTATGCCCAATGCGTCGACACTGGGTGCACCGAGGCGTGCGATTGTTTCGCGAAGCCTGTACTACAAACACTTTAGGCCTATGAGGAATCGTACTTTCTGGCACTCCATCCTTGAGCATGAATGCGATTTCGCTCTTCTCTGTTTCCATATGCTGCATTCCGGAGCGCTGTAACTTCACGCGCTCAACCGACCGAACAGTTCCACAACGCTTCAAATATTCTATTATCTTCCGGTGCTTCAAGCAGCGCGGAAGACAGAACAACATCACCTTGGCATTTTTGGTGTCTGGGTGGAGCACCAATTATTTACTGAAGTCCTTCCACAAGGAACCCTGATTCATCAACAAACGTCTGCTTGTCCTGATTCATCAACAAACGTCTGCTTGGAGGAACTACTATCCCAGGTATTCATCTAAACGTAGCTTATTTGGTACTGCCCAGTACACAAACTTCCACGAAGGTCAGAATCTAGGTGTGCAAGTGCTTCTCGGAAGTAAGGAATGCGGTACGTGATAATTGAGGCCAGCATGCTGGAAAACCGTACCGAAAACGATATTATTGGTTGGAAGTCGCACCCGCCGCGGTGGCTCAGTGGTTAGGGCGCTCGACTACTGATCCGGAGTTCCCGGGTTCGAACCCGACCGCGGCGGCTGCGTTTTTATGGAGGAAAAACGCTAAGGCGCCCGTGTGCTGTGCGATGTCAGTGCACGTTAAAGATCCCCAGGTGGTCGAAATTATTCCGGAGCCCTCCACTACGGCACCTCTCTCCCTTTCTTCTTTCACTCCCTCCTTTATCCCTTTCCTTACGGCGCGGTTCAGGTGTCCAACGATATATGAGACAGATACTGCCCCATTTCCTTTCCCCAAAAAACCAACTTTTATTATTATTATTATTATTATTATTATTATTATTATTATTAATATTATTATTATTATTATTATTATTATTATTATTATTATTATTATTATATTATTATTATTATTATTATTATTATTATTATTATTATTATTATTATTATTATTATTATTATTATTATTATTATTATTATTATTGGTTGGAATTCGAGGAAGTACAACTTTGTGCGAGTCCGTAGTAATTCAATTCTACGAAAGACCGTGGACGACGGCCGATGCGCTGTTCGGCGCAAGAAGCATTTGGAAACACAATTGTTCAGAATGGCTTCCTCTAACTAAGCCATCGAGGCACTTCCGTTCGTTCGACTTCGTCAAAGGGAGGCTCTGTGTGTCTTGTTCGACAGTGTCCGTGTCTGCATAGTGACATGAAAACAGGACCCCAGACGTGGAAGGGAGCCATTAAAGCTGCCGCGTCATACGTTTATGGCGGAGCTGCAGTGTCCATCGAATTTTTTCAAACCACCCTGCCTGAGACCTCTAAAACTTTCGAGGCTCCTATCATTGTGCAGAGATCTCTAACGTGAATGCTATATCTGCGTAGTTTTTTTTTAGATACCTGCTGAACCAAAGGCGTCATATGCAATTACAGCAGAGCCGCTGGTTGTCGAATATTACTTGCTTTATCGAGGCGGTCCTCGTCGATGACGTAGACGCATCGGAACACGACAGCGGACTAGTGATTTGATATCGCCGCATGGAAGGAAATCAGTGTCAGGCGCGAGAGCGGCGTCCAAGCGTTGCGCGTCGTTATGTGCGCAGCGGCGGCGGACCCTTATCGGCCGAGTCAATTTAGCGCCCGCTGGGAGCTCCGAATGCGAAGTAACCGCGTGCTTTCCATCTCACACTACGCATGGGAAGGCTGGCTCACTGTTCGCAATCACAGCGCGAGGGAAAGCAGTTCATGACGGCTGCTCGATTTCCTCTTGCCGCCACCGGTGGCGCCGCGTGCGTTATTACGTCCCGGTGATTGCAAAATGCTATTTGGAATGTGAGAATCATATCATGGACGACTGCGGGGGACTGTAGAAAGGAGATCACCGGCGAATGAGGTTCCCGTCGCAACTGTGTGACCCGACGGAGAGGTTAGACGCATACCGTGGTCATTGTGCGTAGAACAACGCTTGCGCAAATATGGATGTCCACACAACCAGCAGTTTGACACGCAAGACGACGCTTCTTTCACCAAAGTTTCGAGGACGCCCTGTGAATATGAGTGCATTCGGGGAGACGTTTTGCCCTGCATTGAGTTGAATTTCTATTTTAGACAATGGCTGCCTGTGTGGAAATGGAATCTCCAAGCTTTTAGTGCAATGGCAATGACACATGCCAAGATGGTGCCTTGAATACGCCTGTGCTCGTCTGAACATTGCTGCGTTGGCATGTAGTAGGTTTGGCTTATGGGTTTGGTTTATGGGGGTTTAACGTCCCAAAGTGACTCAGGCTATGAGAGACGCCGTAGTGAAGGGCTACGGCAATTTCGACCACGTGGGGTTCTTTAACGTGCACTGACATCGCACAGTACACGGGCCCCTAGAATTTCGCCTCCATCGAAATTCGACCGCCGCGGCCGGGATCGAACCCGCGCCTTTCGGGCCAGCAGCCGAGCGCCATAACCACTCAGCCACCGTGGCGGCTCGCGTTGGAATGTAGTAATATTTGATTGATTGATTGATTGATTGATTGATTGATTGATTGATTGATTGATTGATTGATTGATTGATTGATTGATTGATTGATTGATTGATTGATTGATTGGTCAAACTTGACGGTCCCTTGTGGGAAGAGTATGTAGCCCGAGAAAGGTGTCGGGCGCTCCTCCCACAGCGAATGCACTTTGGGACTAAGTACTCAGCGCAGCCTTTGAAGTTCAGCCACGTGTGTGACTCTGTTCAAAGCTGTGCATTGCTTGATGCGAACTGTCAGTCTGATGATCTACAATCAGTGAACGGCAACGCTTGGGAAGGATATGCCCTCTTGAGAAGTGGCCTTCACAGAAGACGCAACCTCCATGTGATACTTCGATCCACAAGTCCTTTTTCAGCTGCACGAACTCTCAGAAGCACAGTCGCACTCCATATTTTTCCAAATGAGCTTGCTTGTGCTGGATGCATGCTTAGCGGCACCCGAAGCCACCGAGAATGAAGAGAATTCAAAAGCCGCGGAGCTTTGAAAACGGGGTTTTTCTGAAGGGTTCTACAAACTCGCGTCCCGCCGAATGGGCTCGGCCTTTCCGCATCTGCATTCCCTTGTTTCGCTGGTAACAAAGACGTTTTCATAGAAGAAAGCATGAAATAGTGCGCGTTCCAAACGGAGAGGAAAAAAAGAACACAGATTTCGGGCGGCGCTTTCCTATTGCCCTCGCATACCACTCAGGGCGCGGCACACTTCCTCTCTTTGGCAAACTCTTCAGTTGCGTTTGGCGGGTCGGCCATCTGCTGACCGGGTCACTAATTAATTCTGAGCCAGGGCGCGCAAAGCCGTGAACGCGAGCCACGGAAAGAGAAATAAGCCGGCGCAGCTCCTCGCTTTTCGAGCCCCGTGTTTACGGGCTGCTGGGCTGCGTGCGAGTTACCGAGGGCCCACGGAGGGGCTTCATTAGCGCTGGCGTCGTGGCGCAGCTGTTCAATATCGGTAACCGGAAAAGCTATGAGAGCATATGTAGCAGCACCATTGCCGGCGGCGACTTATTAATTAGGAAAGGAATAACTTTATTGACTTATTAATTACATGACGCAAACGTGACACCCGCTACAACTGCACATGCATTATTCTTTGTGTATGCGTATAGCGTGTGAGCGCAGCTCTGCGCTTTCTATACTGGACGACAATCGAATATGTTCTTTATTCTGTGGTGTCTGCAATGAAAGGCGGCGTAACAACATGTGTTCTATCTGTAGAACTGTAACGAATAAGAACAAAAAACGAACTGTTGCAGGAGGTCTCAGAATGAAAAAGACAACGCTTGATTATGGTAATTAGAAAATTTAGAATGTGGAATTGATCAACTGATTATTTGAAAAACGATATTAAATTACGAAAAATGCGTTCAAAGGTGTTTCCAACAGGCAAGGCGTCGCGCCCGCTCCGTGGATTCCCTGGCAGCGCTGCAACACGCTGTCCCGTTCCACTCTTAAAGGCGAAGCTTAAGCGCCCTCCAATTTTTCCCGGTCACCTTGTTTGGTTTGTTTGGTTCGAGAACAACGCAGCACTTTCACCTTCTGGCGACCGAGGCGCTGTGGGCGTCACCTCTTTCGCTTATAAAAAATGGTCTATAGAGAGTCTGTAGACTTCCTATAGACTCTATTGCCTTCCTATAGATATTTCTTTTGTCTCTTCGTATTCTGTTGTGTTCTGTTGTGTTGGGTTTAATGGCGCATAGGCAGCTAAGGCCATCATGCGCCAAGCACGCTATTCATAGTCTATAGACTGTCTATAAACAAAAGTCTACTAAAAGTGCATGGCCATAGATCTATAGACTGCCTATAGACTGTCTATAGGATTTGTATTGCCTATAGACTGTTCTCTAGGGTTGTCTGTAAAGAGTCTATAGACTTCATAGACAGAAGTCTACAGACAGTCAATAGACTGCCTAAGACATTTTTTAAGGGTTCTCTGTTCCCTCTGGCCCTCCTTCCGCGATGACTCGTGCTGCGGGACCTAGTTCCTGACCCGCCGTTTCCCGACGGGACTAGCCGTAAACAGAGTGATTCCACAAGGATCCGGCACTGCTCGCAGGAATACGACGCGGCGTCCAGCCCCCGGTGCCCTACTTTTTTGCGCCTCCTTTCCGGCTGTAAATTTTGTTTTACTTTATGCTTTTTTTCTATTTTCTTAATTCGCACTTCACGCCTACACGTGGGCTCGAACGCTCACAAAATGTCTTTCTTCCCCAGGACCCTTCCTCCTGAATATCTAGGAAAGCCATTTAGGGTAACTTTGCTGCAGTTCGTCGGTTGGCTCCTGTGGCTGCTTTGTGAAAAGAAAAAGGATCAATATAATTCTTTTGTTTGCGGTCCTCTCCTGCAATGAAGTGTTTGGCGTAGTAATGCAGTACAAGAGAGTTGCTGCGACAAAGTTTAAAAAATAAGAGGAAAAGAAGCGCAATGCGTGAGTTGGATGCAAACACCCCTGTCACACACAGGTCGTCTTGAGGTTAGTTTAACACGTGGATGGGAAGCCAAACAAAGTGCTCGAGAGGCTTTGTTTGACTGAGGAACAAATAAAGGAAAGGAAAGGAAAAGAAAATTCGGTTGAATGGGAGGAACGATGGTCAAAGGGAAGCGGGTTAAGCTTCAGAGAATAAGAAGGGAGTGTGGGGAATAAGAAAAGAAATACGATTAGAAATGCAAAATTGTTCTTGATTTTGTTGGTTGCGTTTTCGAGGAAACATTGAGGATATTATTTGACGGCTTGCTTGGTGGAACACATGGCGAGAGAAAAAAAAACTTAGGGGCCGTCTTAGCCCCATTCTTAAGCGAAGAAAATGTCATAGCATTTGGCTTTACTGCTGTTGTGTCTACAATAAGTGTCTAATGTTGTTGAGATTTTCCCGCCATAACTCGGATTGGAACCCCTTCCATTGCCTTATATGGTATGCATGAGTCATCACCTGCTAGAATGTGCCAGTACCTTCAATTTGAATGATCATGTGGGACTTATACTAATCCGACCCGCTAATCTGCCTCAATTCATTGTCTGTGATGAGCATACTTCTAAAATTTACGGTGTCCTCATATTTTAAACTTTGGCTGTGTTATGATACGTCACGACCCTCTTAATCACATTGACAGATGCGGAGAGTCCTCATACTCCTACTGGCGCAGTAGTGCAGCGGTTAACCGACGTGCCACTGCCCCGGCAGGTGGCTGTTACAAACACAGCCACAGGTGGGGCTTCTGATAACCGGGTTGCTCATCCCGAGCTCAAGCAAGGCCATTGCGCAGCGCCAAGGTGGGCATGTGGCAACTGTATTGAACTTGGAAACGGTGAACCGTTTGCTCATGATCCGGTTGGCAGGTTGCCAGCTTCCACGGTGGGCAGGTTGTAATGACGTCGCAAGGTTCCCGACGAATCAAGAAATTTCTTGATAATAATAGTAATAATAATAATAATAATAATAATAATTGGTTTTGGGGGAAAGGAAATGGCACAGTATCTGTCTCATATATCGTTGGACACCTGAACCGCGCCGTAAGGGGAGGGATAAGGGAGGGAGTGAAAGAAGAAAGGAAGAAAGGGGTGCCGTAGTGGAGGTCTCCGGAATAATTTCGACCACCTGGGGATCTTTAACGTGCACTGACATCGCACAGCACACGGGCGCCTTAGCGTTTTTCCTCAATAAAAACGCAGCCGCCGCGGTCGGGTTCGAACCCGGGAACTCCGGATCAGTAGTCGAGCGCCCTAACCACTGAGCCACCGCGGCGGGTGGAAATTTCTTGGAGAATTTCAAATTTTCGAAAGTCTCTGATTTGTCAGTCGGGATCACGTGACACTTATGACGTCATCAGGCAGTCGACCAATCAAGGAATTTTGTTGCGATCAAGCCGGTATTTTTTTTTTTGTGAGACGACAGCTTAAACGCTATTATGCTACGTCTCGCCTTAACTTCATTTCATCTGAATGTGTAGAGCAACTCGGCACTTTGTGCAGATCTTATGAACTGCGGTTTCAAGGCACAGTACTTACCCGCACATCAGTCTATACTCTTTACAGGTCAATGCCATATCTTCGGGTTAAGAAAAGAAAGAGTTGGAATGTCACAAGGGTCGTTCCACGAAAGCGTAAAGAAGTATTCCAACTCAACTTTATTTTCTTCCAATTTCTGAAGTTAGGTTGTCGGCCTATACGCCGAACCGACCAAATTCGGAGGAAATATGGTAGTCACTTAAAACATACGAGTTTATGTCAGTTACTTACGTGTCTGTTTTCACTGCTTCTATCAAGAAGTGCTTTTGACCTAATGGAGCTTGAAACTAGATTCATGACCCCTTTTTTTCTTTCTTTTAACACGTCGCGTTAGGCGCCGATGACGGCCATTTTTTATCATGGATAGCCCAAGCTTGAAGAACCTGGCGGACTGCGGAAAGCAAATACAAGAATGCATAACAGCTATCAGTTGGGAAATCTAGTTAATGGGGGTTTAACGTCCCAAAGCATCTCAGGCTATTCCCAGGCTATTCCGGAAAATTCGACCCCCTGGGTTTCTTTAAAGTGCACTGACATCGCACAGTACACGGGCCTCTAGAATTTCGCCTCCATCGAAATGCGACCGCCGCAGCCGGGATCGAACCCGCGTCTTTCGGGTCAGCAGCCGAGCGCCATAACCACTGAGCCACCGCGGCGGTTCCCAGTTGAGAAATCTGTACTGTGGCTTTCATTAACCTCGACAACAGCAAGGATTGCTTAAAAGTATCGAAAAGCACAGGAAAAAATGCAGGAGATGTTACAAACTGTTACGAGGACAATGTAAGCCATAATAAGGATGTTCCGACTCGAAATAAGGAAACTTTTTGTTACGGCATAGAACATGACTGCCCGCCAAGCTCTGTTTTGCCCATATGAGGCCATATTGAATGAAGTGCGATCTCCAGATGGCAGAACCGTTTAAAGAAACAAAGATAAAAGAAAAACTGCTTTCTTGGAGCTCCACCCGAAGGAGGGATCAAACGACTGAAGAGGAAGTCGATCAGTGATGATGGGCCCTTCCTCAAAGCATCACAACGTTTCGAAATCGGGATAGAACGAGCCCTATTTCGCCACCGAAAGACGACACGCTGCCTTGAAGGCCACCTCTTCGTTTTATGCTGAAGGACCGTATAGGGAGCAGGCTAACATAGTCCGACGTCTAGCGGAGAAACAAAGGCGTTCCCAAGCGCAGCTACACGTCGCTCTCAAGAGCATCATCGTCCGGAGTAACACTCATGTACTGCGCATAGCGCGGGTGGTGGAAACCGGAGGATACGTGGAACAGCTCGGGCGCGGAGGTGCTTTTAACGTGAAATGGGGTGTACTTGTCTCGGGGCGGCGCAGGCAGGCGATTTTTGAAAGCCTCTCATCCCTCGAAGAGAAGTCGACGGTGCTCGCTCAAGCCCCGGCGCACCCTAAAAGCTTCTTCACTCTCCCGTTCGCGAGTGTAGCGCGCTTATGTAGTTCGGATACTTTCAGGCTGCCTTCGCATGCACCATAGTTGAGCGCTGTTTCCGCTGTTTGCTTCCACACACGGCTATGTCTCTCGGATTGCCGGCTTTCTCTCTTGCTCTGCATCATCAACCATTGGCCGGTTCATAAGCTATTCATGTTACTCCTCGACAACCAGTTTTTTTTTTATTTTTCACGCACCATCGCTGTGTCCCTACAAGAGATTCTTTTCCTATTATCAATGGAACTCCGGGCACGGCATTACCGGGTATAGCGACAAAACAATGCTTTTTACAGGCTTTGGCGAAAAGTTATGTTGACATGGAAAAAGTTTGCTTGACCGAGCAAGAGTCTGTTTCTTTACGCGACACCGATTCTATAAATTTGTGCCCACGCCTACAGCCTGACATATTTCCGCTGCGGTGCTTTTCAGCAGTGCCGCCTCTAAAACGCCGCTATTGTATTCAAGTTCGCACTTTTACTACGAGTTCTTTAATTTTATGCGGTAGAGCACGGCAACACAATGTGTTCCAGCTTCGAAAGCACCGCAACGTTATCCTTGTTTGATATCGATACTCATTACTCCTATCTCACGCTGAGGAGTGACAGGCAGAGACAATAGAAACGCCGGACGCGTATACCAAACACCGATAGAAAGTTAGGGCTACCGAGCAGGGCATTGTCTGCGGAGCAGGGAGCACCAACAGGTCGTTGTGTTGCGCTGAGAAACAAAGGACCTAGAAATGAGTAAAAAACGAGCGCGGAAAGCTGACACTGACGACGGCAGCCACAAAGTGCACATATAGGATGGCGGTCCGCGATGGAAGGACGAAACAGGACGCCGGTGTTTGCCGACACACATTACCGAATCGAGCGCTGTTGACTTTGGCAACACGAGGAGCAGCGGCGCGCGTACGCTAGCTGTGCTCTCGCGAAGCCTAGCTTTTTTCTCGCGTGCTTTGCAAGCGTGCCTCACCTTTTGTTCGGCCGTGCCTGATGGTCATCCATAGAGAGGGCGTATTGGCCTCTTTTGTGGTGGCCGTGTTTTCTGGTGCTGTGGTTCCGGGAAAATGGGCAGAAAAAAGAAGATTGCTGCCAATTATTCATTGGTGTTCCTTTAATACTACCATACTGAATGAAGGAGCCAATCTTTGCACTACTAAAGACGCAGAGAGCATGATTGTGACGAAAATTTCAGCAGATGCTTTTTCTGCTTGCACCGATTACAAGGACACTGTGAGTGCGTCAGGAAGCGATAACGGGTATCACATTGAAAAGACTTTTTAAACACACTAAAATTCATTCTTTTTCTCAAAGGCACCCTCAGACTAAATGATGTTGACTAGTATAGCATATTTCCGCTTTCTAGGAACAAAGACGTATTTTCAATGGAAACGAAGCTGCTTGTAAGGTTGAAAAGAGCAAAAAAAGAACTCCAGGTGCCGCCATTCCCAACCGATACTGCAAGCAAACCGCCGTGCGTCGGCAGAGGTGTTTAGGAGTGGATCCCAGAGTACAGGTTACACCGAAATTAATTTAAAAACGGTGCACACGGTGTGCGGACAAAGTGACCGTCATATCAGGGAAAAATTCCTGGTCTGTTTCAGCCGGAACAAACGTGATAACCTTCAAATCGAGTCACGCTACATGCTGATGCAAGCTTGGAATTTGCCCGTTCAGTAACGCGGCTATCCTTTATGAGTGTCCCCTCCATCTACTCGAGGTTTTGTGCATGAAATACTTTTAGCTCCCAGCCACGACACACATAGGCGAACATTGTCCCGAAACTAAAGCCGAACCTGAGGCCGGATCTTTTCCAGGCATTCCGAAATTTTTCGTCCGAATGTTTTGCTTAGGAAAAAAAAAATTAACCTCCGCTTTACTTTGTTAAACTAAATATGACGAAGGTGTGGTAGCGCATTATGTATGAAGCCTTCGCATAGGGGGTCTTATGGTTTTACAGACAGGCAGCTGGTTTGACGTGGTTCCTGCCTTCCAACTGGGCTGCAGCCAGCGCGAAACCGGTTTACCTCCTCTCCTATAGCCTGCAACGTGCGCACTACCCTTCATGCAACTTGGCTGCAGCTGGCATGCATGGGTTTCGGCCTTTCCACATGGGTACAGCAGACGCGAAACCCGCTTTCCTCTTCGCCAGGACACCACCGCTCTTCACGAGGACACATAACTGCATTTTACTAGTGACCCACTTAGTGCTAGCGCATGAAAAGGAAAGGAATATTTCCCTCTCCGTGTCGCCGCGCAACCGTGTCAATTTAATAATAATAGTAATTGGTTTTTTGGGGAAAGGAAATGGCGCAGTATCTGTCTCATATATCGTTGGACACCTGAACCGCGCCATAAGGGAAGGGATAAAGGAGGGAGTGAAAGAAGAAAGGAAGGAAAGAGGTGCCGTAGTGGAGGGCTCCAGAATAATTTCAACCACCTGGGGATGTTTAACGTGCAATGACATCGCACAGCACACGGGCGCCTTAGCGTTATGCCTCCATAAAAACGCAGCCGCCGCGGTCGGGTTAGAAACTCGGGAACTCCGGATCAGTAGCCGAGCGCCTTAACCATTGAGCCACCGCGGCGGGTGTGTCAATTTGCAGCTGGAAAATGTAGGGTTCACTACCAGGACACTAACAGCTTTTTTCGCGAGTGACCCGCCACCTATTGCTAGCGCAGTGCACCTGCCAACCGTGAAAGTGGCAGCTGACAGGTGCAGGCTTCAACCGTAGGCAGGATGGCTTTCTCGCTAGCAAGGCACCTAGTGCTGGAGCAGTAAAAACTTGCTTATACCATAGCCCCGAGCGGTATTCGAACTAGCGCGGCCTCCGTAAATAGAGCAGCTTCGTTTTCTGCTGCCTCAGACCACTAGGTCATCATTGCAGCGTATCGCGCTATGTGTTCTAATTGGTATATAGCAATTACAGGCGAATAAATCGCACCTTTTATATTTCATTCGTAAGCCGTGCGTTTCCAAATGCTTGACGGCAGTAGAGTTGCAGGAGCTGCCGTGCAATAGAGCTTGACGTGCTAACAAATGGCAAATCTCGACTGTATCGCCAACGGTCGGTTTATGTATCCGCACAGGAAAGTGAGATATGTCCTTATGAATGTGAATCGGATTGAAGAAGTAATCAACAGAAAATTTTACGAGTAGCACGCCGCATGCGCCGCAATTGGAATGTCGTATGCAGGAAACGTGCGTGAAATACACAACAATTACCGTGGCTGTCTAATTCATTCATTCATTCATTCATTCATTCATTCATTCATTCATTCATTCATTCATTCATTCATTCATTACTTTTTCCCAGTATACAGTGAAAAAGGAGCCAAAGAAAAACCCGTTCATACACGACTTGAGGTGTCCTTGGCCCCTTTAGCAGTCACTGACAGCAGCGAAAAACACGGGAAAAATGCAAGAACATGCAAAAAGGCGCAACTAGCTTCGTCACGTATGAAGCAAAATATACAGTACAAATGACAACGTATTAGAATATACAGACAAAGACATAAAATACATTACATCACACAGTGTAAATCTAGCGCATAATACACAGTACATGGAATTAGTTGAGTCAGCTGATAAACGTGGCAATGAAATCTGAAATCTTTAGTTTAGCAATGTCGATACCCCGATCTATATAGCTATTTAACAAGCGTATATAGCTATTTAACAATATATTTAACAAGAATCACATGTTCTGTGTATTAACTGCATAGGCACGGGCACCAGCAACGGCCGCGGCCGCAGCTGATGTTATACGAAGTGTTGTTACCAGTGCAAATGCACTCGAAACCAGCGCACGCGCAAGTTTCCCCGGAAGATCCGGACGAACGCCTCTCTCTAATTATATGCTTCGCGGCTGCGCTCGCGACGTTGTTTCAGCTGCGCACAGAAACAGAGGAAGAGCTCGTACGCGCCACGGAGGGCCATGAAAAAAACACAGAAAGTGAAGCGCTTCTGCGACGTGTGTGTCGCTACGGCGGCAGGGGACCACCTCGTATATCTTCGCTAGTGGGCCGACCTGACCTTACTACGCGGCCGTGCTGTGCGGCGCCAGAGGCTGTTTTGTTGTGGCAGCGCTCTGAACATATACGAGGGGTGTGTCGCCCCAGTTTGATAGCAGTGCTCATAGAAGCGCTCAGTTCGCCCCTACCAGCCTGCGTGTGCTGCATGTGTAGCATGCTCGACTATCGGGGGGCCGTATAACTAGCCAGCAGTGCTACGAGCTGCTTTGAACGCTGTTCTAGCCATGAGCACGCCCAATACACTGCCAGAAAATGCCATTAAACTGGCGAAAGGAGGCTGCCTGAAAACGCGCAGAATAATATACCTTATGTATGAAACCCCATAAACAAAGAAAGCCAGAGAAGTGTGAGGACACAATTAGTGTAGGCAAAGCATTAACTAAATTTGCCTGTAAAAATTCTCGAATAATCGGCTGTGAGGTTTCACGATAAAACATAAAGCGGGTAATAATCTTGCGCACATAAATAAAGACTAAGCCTAGCCCACCCGCGTAGACAGGCCGGAAAAGATAATCACGTAATAATCTTACGCATATAAAAAAATACTAAGCCTAGCCCACCCGCGTAGACAGGCCGGAAAAGATAATCACGTCGCATGGGTTCCATGGAAGGACCCCAAACAAAATTTGCAAAATCTCTACTAAAGTTGTGAATAGAAATGCTGGCACAGTGAATAATATGGAAAAGGTAATAATTTTTTGTGCCTAGAAATAAGTTACAGGTGGCAGCCTTGCCGAATTACGACGAACCATTTGAGACAAATGTCTGAGAATAGCGCTGTACCGCCAATACGCGATCTTTCCAATAGCTTTCACTGTGCCAATACGTGCTTGATGGTACGCCAAGCGTACTTACGCGGTGACAGAACCATGCCGCGCCAGCATAATCAGCTGGTGTAGATCCCCACAATCCAAACCACAGACGGCAACTCTTAGGAACGGGCCGCGTTTCGATGGAGGCGAAACGCGGCCGCGCGCTATTTTCGCCGCCCTAATGCATTAATCGCCACAGCGAATACATGCCACATCACGCGAGCAACAGTTCGGTCATGCGCACTTCCGCTGCACCCGCAGGCACCTTGATGACTGAGAAGACATCGTACGCAATTTTAATGAATAAAAAAGGACCGTACAACCCCGCAGGGGACAAAGTTTAATGTGCTTTTGTGGGAAAGAACACTCCCATAACCTCAGTCTTTTCTGTTCACATCTTTCACATACAGTCCTTCCAGGCGTTCTGCTGCTTTATCGCGCTCAGGCGAACGCCTTCGAGGCAAGGGGGAGCGAGCGCCGCAGTTTAGCCACCAAGCTCAAATGAGGCTATAAAAACTGCTGGTCGTCATGTCAGCCACATTGAAACGGAAAATGGAAAACAATCAAGGTAACGCTAATAACGCACAGGCAAGAATACCTCATGCTAGGGAAGGAAGTTGCTCGAGCTCACCCGGAGAGGCAGGTTTGAGGCCACAGCCTCTCAACGGCATATCCTCGGCTCAGTGCTTACACGTAGTTTCAACGATACTGCTTTTGCATTCCTTCTGCATTCTTTCGGCATTCCAAAATAGGACCTGCAACGTGCAATTTTTTTTTCTTCTCGGCTTTGGTTTTATTTCAAACACCCAGTGGTCGCCACTCAGCGGAAGCGGGGAAGCAACTCCATAAGGCTCCAAGTCTTCGTTAAATAAGAAAACGGAAACGATGCGCTTTCTGGACACAGAGTGGTCCTGCATGGATTCGAACTCTCTGGGGCCATAATCATGATTTATGCTCGAAAACACTCAAGAATTCTCCCCAGGATTCCCGCTCTGTCTTTAAAGGCAGAAGTGTGCGTCGAAGCATCTGTTCTTATTTTCCCCGAGAATTCGAATCTTGAGCACTTGAGCAGTAAGTTTGCACTAATGTGTTTCACTGTGATTTTTTTTATATAAATCACAATACTTTTCGCACATTTTTTTTTTACAAAAGCACCTAAGCACTGACTTTAGTTTGTGCACTAGAAATCTTGTGCAGAATCTGACGACCTTTACGTGAAGCCCCCGTAAATCCGTGAGACCAGTTTCACACCTTACGCTGCAAGGAAGCGTCGAAGGTAACCAACGCCATTCATGACGTAAATTTGGGCTGGGGATTACGCATTGTGTGTAGTGGTGGTAGAATAAGTGGAATTTGATGCAGGACGGAGTTACATTAGCTGAAGGACACACGGACGGGTATCGGCTACTTAAAGTTGCACATATAAATGTCGGCTGTGCGGAGGACGAACGAAACATTAAAACTTCCGAAGCTATTTCCACACCACTAAAGGGAAAGAGTTAACCTCTGTCCCATAACGGCATAGTGCTGACAGATGCTCATTTCAATGCGCTTCTGTAAGATGTAGTGAAAGGTGATGTTCAAGTTTATTCACTGTTAGCAAAATCAAAGTACATGATAAGTGAGAACCGAAGTTAAGAAAGTATCTGGAAGACATCCCACTACAAGTGATTGGTTTTTGCTTAACATAAGCAAGAAGCAGACTAGCAACCACTTTAATATAAGATAACGTAGCGGACCAAAAATATTGTGCATGTAAAATCAGGCATAAGCAAATATTTTGACAACTGACGAATAATACTCCTGTGATCACGGCATATACAGAATAGCAGCTAGTAAGTGGGCAGTACAATACAATACAATATGTATATGTTCGGTACAATACAATATGCGAACAATGTTACCTAATTTTTCTGTTAGAATCTCAGACAGAATGACAAAAAACGCATAAAATGTGCTAGTATACCACGATTTAGACGAGAATAGCGCTAATTTATCGAGTAAATCGTTTTTAAGAAGGTGATGACATGAATGTTCAAACGGTATGAGAACATTTCAGAAAGTGTGCTATTCATTAACGATCTGCTCAGGCAAACTTGACTGGATAGGACTGGCTTATTGACTGGCGCAGCGGTGGGACAAAATGTCAACTGTAGCGCAGGTTCTGTTCATTCCTCCTGTAGGTCTTGGTAGTTTGACCCTCTTACCACGTTTCAATTGTAATATCATGCAAATTTTGTCTTTTCCGCTCGCAGCTGTGCGAGAGAATTTACCTGGTTTTAAAAGCGTCGCCTTTTCAGTGAAAACTTTTGTCCAAGGCATATCCCCCACACATCTGGGGTGGCTAGTAAGATATCGTGCTGAAATCAGAAAACGATCCCACGCATATTTTATTCATAGCCATCTCGCAGCTTCGACATCGCTGGAACGTCGAAGCGAGACATGCATTTCAAGCTGCATTTCTCTTTTATAAAGCATCCCACGTCGTTTAAGAAACAATGTCCTGCAGTGTCATCTCAAAGCTTGCTAAATTGTTTTCAATGTCATCTCAATGTTCCTTAAATATATTTTATATGCTTCACAAGGAAGGGGTGCTTGTTAGCCAAATGTGTCTCTGGAAACACAGAAACGCCACAGTGCAGGGGCTGTCGTAAGCGGCTTAAATCTTTCCAACATTTTCACTGCTGAGTTGCCTCTCACTCACTGCCTTCCCATGTAGTCCCGCCCGCACACGCCATATGACGGGCTCGTCTAGCCAACTGGATCAAGGGGCCGACAGCTGGATGAAATCTGCCAGCCTCCAGAAGTTCTTGATGTCCATACGAAAACCACTACAAAAGTGCTGGAACGCGAACGGTTTACGCAATGAGCCTCGCGCGGGTGCGCTGGATCAAATTGGAGCACATCTCCAAGTTTACGGCGTAAGACATGACTCAGCGTATTTTCCCTTCATAGCCTCATTGTTCACCGGCTGCATAACGGATTTGCTTTGGCCGGCCTCTCTCTATGGGGCGACGCGGGCACAGCTGCTACGCTCTAAAACCAATGGAAAGTCAATAGGTTGTATAAAGCGGATGGTTGCTTTATTCCGGAAATAAAAGAGTAGCGCGCAATACTCTTCTCCCGTACATGAGGTAACGGCTGGGCTGTCAGCAAGAGAGAAGGTTTTACGTTGTCGTTACATGCTCCATTTCACAGCAGGCCGCGCTAGACCAAGGCTTGCCCAATTTGTAATTCAAGATGAGCCGAACCAGGAGCAAGCCTTCTTGAGGAGTCTTTGGGGGGCGCCTTCAAAGACGAAGAAGGCACTTCGGTCGGCGGCGGCGCTGGCCTTATCGCAACTCTACAGACATCGGCGAAGCTCCGTGCATATATAAGGGACTATAAAGCGAGGAACGATCGGCCGAAGAATTTATATGGCTATCCGCTCATTCATAATTCTACCGGCTGCATGTCAGCGCCAAATACACTTGACTGCAACACAAGAGCGATCCTGCAGAGCATCAGTTTCGGCATTGTTTTTCACGTTTTTAACGATGGCGGAGATCTTCAGTGGAAAACGGTTTTCCTCTTTGAAGAAGAAAAACCGTGAGCCGCATACATACCTTAAGATCCTTTCCGGTTACCTTCCAAGGCACTAACAGTACCGTGCACGCAGAAATCTAGATAGTATGCAGCCTAGGTTTGTTTTTTGGTAAACACTTAAACATGCGTCGCATATAAATTCCAACAGCAGGTTTATGCATAGACGTGCGCAAGACGCGCTGCTTTCCTTTAGGTGCACCAAGGTAAAGTCAACATGAATGGAAATTTGTGGATTAGATTTACACTGGTCGTGTCAACGAGTACGTCAGCTGCAGAGACATCTCCTACCGAAAATTTCAGGATTAAGATTTGGCAGAGAAAATATGCCATTCTGATTCAAAAGGAGGAGAAAAGCACGATTATGCTATCGGTTTTTCTCTCGCCTACGGCAAACATTCAAGGCATTCAAGAGAATTTATACGTTGCTGAATAATCAGATGAACTGTAAAGCAAGTAACAAAAAATTCGGAAGCCGCCGCGGTGGCTCAGTGGTTATGGTGCTTGGCTGCTGACCCGAAATACGCAGGTTCAATCCTGGCCGCGGTGGTCGCATTTCGATGGAGGCGAAATGTTAGAGGTCGCTGTACTGTGTGATGTCAGTGCACGTTAAAAAACCCCAGGTGGTCCAAATTTCCGGAGCCCTTCACTACGGCGTCCCTCATAACCTGAATCGCTGTGGGACGTTAAACTCTATAAAACCAAAACCAAACCTCCTTCAAAGACAGTAGAGGACATATTGCCGCTCAGCTTCGGGCTGTTTGTTCGTGCTAGAAGCCGCCAGCACGCGGCTCTTTCACCTTGTTTGTGACGAGACCAGATTTATCTCGAATGATTACAGCCGCGTGAAACGGCATCTACACTGTTCAAGAGTGTTGTAGATAATGTTGCTGTAGATAAGGCGCTTTTGGCGCCTTATCTCAAAGGTTCTTTGCCAGCTTTAAATTGAACGCGGCCCAGAGCGGCGGCCATTCTCTCCGACGACCGCCAAGTACGTTTTTTGTGTTATTTTTTCCAATTTTTTTGCTTCCTTGACGATTTTTTTTTCTTGTTCCTACATTGTGCAACCTACGTTCGCTTACCCTCAGTTTTTACCGTCGTCCTTTTTGAGAAAAAAACATGATAGAAAAAGATATAATCTTTAAGGAATCGCTCCGGTGCATAAAGCGAAATAAAATCTGGCTGGAACCGGATTACGCCCACGCGTTGGCGGTGAAACGCAATTGCTCGAAGGAGCCGTCACTGCACATTATACGCGCACGCAAACAGACGTAGCAATGCTCTAACTTAACCATCCGAAAACAGTTGCAATCACACTCGCATGCCCCGTACGACACGTGCACAGCCCAGCGATACCAGAAGGAAAAAAAGTAAATAATCATCAGACCGGGAATCCGACCGCTGACGCTACAGACTCCGCTAGCAGCCATACGGCCCTCGGGTGTTTTCATGTACGACAAACGATGCCCCATTTCCAGCTCGAGAAGACATTTCCGCTTGCCGTAAGATGGTCATTTTGAGAGCAGGAGACCCTGTACTAAACTCCGGTATCGCGTTTCCGCTCCCATCCTCTCTTGTTTTTTTCTCCTTCCTTTCAACTCTTATATCCGGTCATCTGGTTTGTTTGTTGTTGTTGTTCTTCTTTTTGTTCTTCTTCTTGTTGTTGTTCTTCTTCTTCTTCTCGATCTTCTTCTTGTTCTTCTTCTTCTTCTCGTTCTTCTTCTTCCTCGTCTCGTTCTTCTTCTTCTTCGTTCTCGTTCTTCGTTCTTCTTCTTCTCGTTCTTCTTCTTCTCGTTGTTCTTCTCGTTCTTCTTCTTCTCGTTCGTTCTTCTTGCTCGTTCTTCTTCGTTCTTCTTGTTCTTCGTTGCTCTTGTTCTTCTTGTTCTTCTTGTTCTTCTTCTTCTTCTTCTTCTCGTTCTTCTTGTTCTTCTCCTTCTTATTCTCGTTGATGATGTTGATCTTCTCGTTGATGATGTTGTTGATCTTCTCGTTGATGTCGTCGTCGTCGTCGTCCTCGTCCTCGTCCTCGTCGTCGTCGTCGTCGTTGTCGTTGTCGTTGTCGTTGTCGTTGTTGTTGTTGTTGTTGTTGTTGTTGTTGTTGTTGTTGTTGTTGTTGTTGTTGTTGTTGTTGTTGTTGTTGTTGTTGTTGTTGTTGTTGTTGTTGTTGTTGTTGTTGTTGTTGTTGTTGTTTCAGAAGCGATGGTGAGTTTGCCGTTTTTCTTCCTCACCTTCTTCCTCCCGGAGACTCCCACTGTGCGGAGCTCCATCTCCACTGAGCCTAATTGCGTTGTAGCAGCGTCACAAACGAAGCTTTGCCACTCATACGGCAATAGTCGAACCAAGAGAACAAGGCATTGCTTCGCGGTTCCTTACCCTGGTGGCTAGCTTTGTAATTTCTTTTTTACCACCGATGTGTTCTCTATGCCTACGTTCTTAACGAACAAAAACACTATGTACTTGTAACAATAAAGTGTTTGGAACTTAGTGAATCTGCACCGCAATGTGTATATGCAAGTGATACCTTTTGTTTAAAATAGTAATAATGTGGCCAAACTGAATTTCGCCAATGTCAGTGAATTACCGCGTTCTAAGACAGAGGTCTCTTTTCTTGAAAAGAGAGATTGTTAAAGCTGGATGTGACAAAAGGAAATAAAATAGAGGTGTCATCCCCTGAGGTCATTTTTACAATCCAACCGCGATAACGTAAAGTACTTTTCTTGTTTCGGTTCTCCGATAATAGACGACATTACCATCCACTTCCGGGCAATGACCGCGGAGTCTGCAATTCTCTTCATGTAATTGTATACGTCACGAGCTTTATTCAAGTAGCGGTTACACGTAATACGAGTTGAAGCAAAACATTTTCGCCAACATACGTGTCTCAAGCTGCTGAACGAAGGTCAAAGAGCCGCGAAAAAGTCAAGAATCGAGTTAAAACAAAAAACTGATGTATATTTGCTGTCTGTGTTTCTTTACATTGCTTTGCTTCACACATTGTTAAACACCACTTGATTGTCTTTTTAAATTTTTTCCCACCTACGATGCACTGCCACTCAAGGACATCAGATTCTAATTGGTGTGGGTGCAGAAACGCCATTGTTTCGTGCTGTTCCCATCCTATATCTGTGTGTTTTCACCAGTGGAAGCTTATAAAACGTGGTTAGGT
This sequence comes from Amblyomma americanum, assembly GCA_030143305.2. Taxonomy (NCBI): domain Eukaryota; kingdom Metazoa; phylum Arthropoda; class Arachnida; order Ixodida; family Ixodidae; genus Amblyomma; species Amblyomma americanum. Next base: position 44,059 of record JARKHS020007500.1, read on the forward strand.
CATGAGCAGACATCTTATGAGGCGTGTGTAGTCTCAGAGCACAAACCCCGCATTCCGCCACTTCCATAATAACATCCATGCAAAAAAAGAGGTAAAAAACGACTGCTCCAAAAACTCTCACCTTGCAAGGAAATCTTTCTATTCCCGCTCGACTCTTCAGGAATGGCGGAAACGTAAGACACTCGAAAGCTCGCCGTCTGAAGTTCCAAGGGACAGCACACGCCTTTCAGCCGCACGCTTTACTAATTGAGAGACACTCGCACAAAGTACTTAGGCTAACGCACCGCACCGGAGGCTACATATCCGGGTATTTCTTCATTTTTTTTCCGGCTGCTGAAAAATTTTTGAACGACAAAGGCCTGAATCCAGAAACGCTCGTATGTAAACGTGATTCGTAGTTTTAATTACTTCTCTTCGGCTTCTGGTTTTGTGCCCAACCGGCTGGCGACAAGCACTTCCCCGCTTTCAAGACATCCTTAATGGGTGAACACAATTAAGCTCAGCTTGCAGGCGGCCCCAGCAAGGCAGGCGCGAGTGGCCCACAACAGCATGTCCTTGCTTAATCTCTCACGATCGTCGAGTCGCACGTAGAGTGCTTAAGCAATGTGCGGGGTGCGGCAACGGGAGGCAAAGCAGGAGGGGGAGGGGGGGGGGGGCACTAATTTTCAAAACACTCACGTTCTTTACACACGTTCCTCTAGACGAGTTGAGAGCAGTTCAGGGGAAGGAGAGGAGGAAGGGAGGGAGAGAGGCAGCACCCATGGCGTCGGCTGCAAGTGGCAAGAATGTGAACTCAGCGTTCGTGACTTGAGTTTTACTGCATCACGTCTCTTCCCTAATCATGCCGACATGATCCGCTCGGTAATTATAGTGGAGCCCACAAGAAAGACAACCATTAAAAACTAAATGGCTGGGAAGCGTGAAGAACACCATTCTTGACGGCTTATTTTCAGACAAAATAGCCCTTGACAGTGCAGCTGGTGGCAATTAAAATGATATCCCTCCGTACCCTTCATCTATAGGGTTGTCTTTACGACAAGGTCATATTAAGAGGCGAAACGGAGTGTGCACCGCTGGACGCATTAAAGAAAAGTAGAGTTCGGACTAACATGCTTTGCTTGCCAGACAACTCCGCTGCATGGCTGCTTGTCCTGTTGATCCGAGCTCCGCTCATGTGGTCACTATCTTGCAGTATAAGTTCGTTTGGAATGGTTTGTCCCAAGAACAACCAAAACGCCACTGCTTACACAAAACTTAACCTTTATGAAGTTGGAGCAATTTTTGTTGTGTGTACCTCTTTAACAGCGGCTAGAATGACGTCTGTGTGGTGACTCATCTCTATGGTCTTTTTTTTTTTCCCTAGCTTGCTCCAGTATAGCTTGCCCATTCTTTCTGTAGCCGCCGTATACTCTCTTGCATTGTTTCTTTTTTTTTCTGGGTGCAACTAGTAATTAATCTTTTGTAGGACCTTAATATATCGAGAAAGTAGAATGTGGGGTATGCAGAAAATGTGCTATTGCCGTGCGAAAACTATCATTGAGAGGACACAGGATGGAGGGAGATTATTGCCCCTTGTGTGAAAATGCGACCTCTTAAAATTGGCTGGTGCAAGTAAGATGAATGCCAAAACAGATAACTTTATTACTTTATCTTTTATTCTTTTATTCTCTGGATTGGCTCGTGGCCTTAGCGGGAGTGTAGCAGTGTTGGAACTTGACGAGTTTCTAATTTTCCCACCAGCAAAATATTTTGAAGAGGTAAACTAACTGCCACAGTAGCTATGTCAGAAGCCCTCCGCGTTTGCGTTGCGGAAACACGAAATAGGATCTTTCGGTAAAAGTCAGTGCTTAATGGAGCCTGCGTTGGTTTCACACCGCTTAGTACTGTGATTAAGTTTGGTTTATGGGTGTTTAAAGTCCCAAAGCGACGGAGGCTATGAGGGACGCCGTAGTGAAGGACTTCGGAAATTTTTACTACCTGGGATCTTTAACGTGCACTTATATCGCACAATACACGGGCCTCTAGAATTACGCCTCCACCGAAATTCGACTGCCGCAGCCGGCATCGAACCCGCCTCCTTCGGGTCAGTAGCCGAGCTCCATAACCACTGAGCCACCGCGGCGGACTAGTTCTGTGATTAAGCCCTTACCCATACATATAATTAAATACTTTTAGTGTAAAACTTTTAGCAGTTGCTTTCGGGCACTGCGTTCATTCTGATCAGGTATTTGGTAGCATTAGTTTATGAATGCCAAGTTCCGCGCTTTACAGCAAGTGTCATCAGATGAAGCTCTTTTGTGGCGGGCGATATCCGTGGAATCTAAGGAAAAGCTAGCCCCAGGCGTGTCAACAGAGCAAACTATGTAGCGCACGAACCTGTATAGAAGAGTGAAGAAGTGTTTCATGCACCTTAGCATGTTTCAAGTTTTCATTTCCAGCGCCGCAGTGATCGTGACGGCGACCGCTTTGGTGTCTCAGGTGGCCTAGTGGTCTGAGTATCCGCTTCACATGCTGGAGGTGTGGGGCTCGATCCCCAGTGCCACCGGGAACCCACCGGGAAGCACTGGTCTGCAGTTGGAGCGCAGTAAAAGGAAATCTGACCATGACTGCGAACGCATGTTAGTATGGTGCACGAATGCTCGGTAGGGATTGTGTGGGAAGCTCAGCAAGAGGGCGAAGCAACGTACTGAACAGGCTGCGCCGCAGTCTGCACGAAGATTAGGAAGCTAACACATTGCACTGCTCTTCACTCGGCACTCATGCCTTTTTCAGTTCACGCGAGCAGGTTCATAACACTACAAGTTTAACCAACTGATCTAATCAAAGAGCTGTTAGGGTCAGAGCTCGGCAACTAGGAATGCTCTTTTACAGTCAGTAGCTCTGCGTAAATAAAATAAAAAATTGCAGGGTTCATCATCCTCAAGCGGTACACAGGGGCTATGAGGAACCCCTTAGTGAAATACTCCGGATTTATGTATGCCACCTGAGGTCCTCTAACGTGCGCTGCCATCGCACAGCACACGGGAGTTTTTTGTATTTGGTCTCCCTCGAAATGCGGACACGTGCGGCTGGAATCGGACCCGCGACCTTCGGATCAACACCCGAACGCTCAAGCCAGTGAGCCACCGCGGCGGGTTGTAATCATATGTGATCCACAAACGCGTCTGAGTTATTGTTTCAAACGGAAAAAATGGTGGAAGGGTTTTAACGTAGTTAAACCGGGCACGCGTTCCAAAGCATGTGTTGAGCCTGGCTGCCACATGGTTTTGCTATGCTGAGTTGTTCGGTGCGTCTGACCACGATATTAGTTCCATAGTAGTGTTAGTTGATGAAGACAGCGATGCGCGATGCACAGCGCGACAGTGTGTTGCAGTTTAACGCGAGGCGTGATCCGCTGCGGCGATGGTACAGTGCTTTCGTGGTGGCCAGCGAAGCTGGTCTGTTCGCGTCGTGGCGGGTGCGATTGCCACTCACGGCAATATTTATTTATTTATCCTATTTATTTACCTCTTTGCTTGCTTAGTTATCCTTCCTTCCTTCCTGTCCTTCTTCCTGCCGTCTTTCCGTCCTTGTTTCCTTCCTTCCTTCCTTCCTTCCTTCCTTCCTTCCTTCCTTCCTTCCTTCCTTCCTCCTTCCTTCCCTTTCTCCTTCCTTCCTTCTCCTTCCTTCCCTCCCTCCTTCCTTCCCTACCTCCTTCTTTGTTTCCCTCCCTTCCTTCCTTCTTTGTCTTCTCTTCCTTCTTTGTTTGTTTGTTTGTTTGTTTGGCCAAGCTCAAACTCAAGGTCAAGCTTCGGACAAACTCGGTTAGCCGGTTAAACCTCATGAAGTAGTGTTTTCGTACTGGAATAACGCGAGTGAACAGGCTGAAGGCTCATATCATTGAACATCTCCAAAAGGGGGAAAAATGCTTGCCGGTCCAACCCTTTCTCGCGCTCTCGCCTCGTTTCCCGACTTTTGTGATAAATGCATGCTTAGTGTTGAGCGCGCCACACAAAGACTACATTGTGTGTCCGAAAGAGCGCCAGCCGCGGCCGAAATTCTGAAGCAACAGTTTAGTGGAAACGATGAGGCGAAAGAGGCCGACGACGACGCTGCGTTCATTAATCTTCATTAGCCTCACCCGTGATTGGACTCAAGCTCGCCCAGCCGTGTTTTCTGGGCTGCTGCCTCAGTGGTAACGCAATCTTAGATTTATTTTGGCGCAGTTCTATTTTCCTTTGTTTGACCAGTAATATTTTCAGTCAAGTGTTGTTTTTTACCTACGCGTCTCAAAGAGCACTTAGTGCTGGGTGTTTTTTAAGTATTGGTAACAATGTTTTCTTTTTCCGACCAAACTTTCATCCGGCTGTAGTCTAGAACAGAGAGAAAGGAGCTGTGCCAATGCCACCATAATTAAACTTTTTCCGAGTGACACGCGGTTGGCGAGCCAAACAGAAGCGAACTCTTTTGAAGTTTCGCGTCATTATTTTTCTTTTCCTGCTTTTTCGTTCTGCTGACAGCTTCTCGTTTATTATTCTTCGGTCTTTCGTCATATCTCTATATCGTTCGCTGTTAAAGCTGTGACACTCGTGTTATCTTCTGCCCGGGCTCGGCTTTATTGAGTGCAGGGTTTGTGTGCGCACACAATAGAGGGCGCTGCAGATCTTGCGCATTTTACAGAAGAGCGTGCCGGCTTGTGCTGCCGGATGTGCGGGTCAGAGACGGTTTTATTTTATTTGTTTTCTTTTCTTGCTTGAAAACACCGCGTTCATGACAGGTCTTCTCGCGTTCTCCAATGCGTAGCTCAACGCTTTAACCGCACCAATACACCACCCATCATTCTTACTTCTTTTCTTGCTTACGAGTAGACATACACGCCTGGTTCTGATCAGCAGAAGTTCAAATGGAGAAATGCAGAAGCAAACAGAAAGTAGAACTTGGTAATAGAGGTTTAATTCCCCTACGTCGTCGGCGTACACAGCCTTTTTCAAAAGTTGAAGCCGCAAACTTACTTTACGTTAACAAAACATGCGTTGCCAAAAAGTACGACTTCCTTGTTTACGGGAGTGGTCGGTTCAGGGGTTTGAGCCAGAGGAAGAACATGTTATAAATGAGCCAACAGTAAGCACCGAACCATTAATCAGCCCGTCATTAGCCCAAACTACCCGCCGAGGGAAAAACTAAAGGGTGTGATTTTCATTCCTATATTATTTAGCTGCCAATTACTTCATTGGCATGTTAACTATGGACAAAATAGGAAGTCGAATAGGACCACAAACGTATGACGTAGTGGCGCACGCTACGATTGTGGTGCTTAAATCAATACTTTACCGCAGCGGTGGCCTAGTGGATTGAGCATCCGCCTCGCATGCGGGAGGGGCAGGGTTCGATCCCCAGTGCCGCCTGGTACCCACCGGTGATTAAATAGGCACCAGCTTTCCCCTGGTCTAGTGCTCGGCTTATTTAGGATGAAACTGGGGTCCTAGACCCCACCTTGAGTAGAATAATAATACCTTGTGCCATGGCGCTCTTTGACCATAGATGCCCTTGCGCCATAAAAATCCATCATCATCATAAAATCAATACCAAATAAGAGCTCATAGTGGTACGTGCACATTATCTTAAGTCGAGCTTCTTTTACTGACAGTAGCGTGATTTTGACATTTGTGCCACTGTGACAGTTGTGCAGTCAGCGTGAATCCTTATATACAGTTTTCGTACGACGAAACATTACACCGCCTAGCTCTCTTTCCATTGTCAACAAGAAGCATCAATAGGTTGTCTTTTTTCTTTCTGAAGAAGCCACAATTGAAGTGTTGAAAGGACACTTGAAATCGTGATTAGATGCTCAGGTGAGTTATATCCTTTCATTCTGAAATGCGCCGTTAATAGGGAAGCAAATTACTCATTGGAATCCACCATAGCGCAGTCATAGAGCTACAAAGAATAGCTATACAGCTTCCACAGAAACTTCGTACTTAAAGAAAAAAAAATTTCTTTAACTATCAAGTTTTTGTGGAAGCTGTATAGCTTTCCTTTGTACCCGTCCATGGCTGCGCTTGGGTTGATGCCTATGAGTAATTCGCTCCTTTATTGCAAATTTCCTCCACCATGGAGTTTCCCCTAAACATATGACCATCAAATGCACAGGATTTGTCCAAAGACACAAAGTCAGAAGCTGCTCCTCTTTGCCTCATAATGGAGAATTTATGACACATATGAGCTGAGCTAGCTGCATCGTCGTAGTAAGTGTTCAACTATACTGCTTGCACAGACCATGTAGCCCGGAAGCTTCCGACCAACTATGACAGTAGCGCAGCTACGGAAGCATGTATACATAGAGATCAAAGTGAAGCGAGGAGGGCAAAGACCAGCGCAAGCGCGGACAATCGATGACGTAAAGATAACACCTGCATCAAGCCTAAGCAGCATGATATCGGTCCACTCCGCCTGCTCACCAGCCGCGGCTACGGTTACTACTTAAAAAAACAGAGATGATGGTAATGATGGGTTTTAGGGCATCTCTGGTCAAAGAGCGCCATGGCACGAGTTGTTTTCGACTAGTAAAGATGGGGGTCAAAGACTCGTTTTCAAAGCATTTCACCCCAAATAAGCCGAGCACCAGGCTAGGGGAAAGCTTGCACGATTATACCACCGCTGTGTACCCGGTGGCACTGGGGATCAACACCTACCACCTCCCGCATGCGAGGCGGATGATCAACCACTTGGCCACCACTGTGGTCCAAAATGAACCGAGATGGCTTGCGGCCAACGGTCGTTTTCGCCCAGAGCACTGTCATGCGATTTAAATATTAATTAGGGCGTTGTTTTAGCCTGCTACGAATATTCGCCTACGGTCAACAAAAAGGGGACCGATTTTTTTTCTGCCTGGACTCACATCTTCACTTATTTCCGAGAGTACTATTCTTTGCTTCTCAGATCATGTGAAATATTTGTCTTTCTAACAATACTAAGACTCAACTACTGCACTCGGTAACAAACCTGAACTTTTCTGCAAAACGCTACTTACAGCAAGACATTATAGAGCAATGCTAACTTCAGTACATAAGTAGATAAGCGGGCAGCCGAAAGAACCGTGCTGTTTGACCAACCGTTAGGAAACCTTCATTAGCCACTTCCTTCACGCCTGTTTTTATCACTGACGAACTTCGGTCGAACCTAACCAAACTGATCACACGCATACAGTCCTAGACTGCACCGCCAGACTCTGAACTATTTTTTTATTTACTATTTGATTTTTTGCTTCATCATCCGTTCTGTAGCTGTCCAGCCATTTCGTTTGCCGCTGCCGAGGGGACACTAGCGTAGGGCGCACAGGCCGACTGTCGGATCAACCCTTCAATACATCATCTCGACGTTCCATTTATCAAACTAGGCGCTTCTGAATTGGCGGCAGAGGTATCGGCCGGAACGTTTGCCGGACATGCAGTACGAGCGCACGGAAGCGATGGAGAGGCGCCGGTAGAGGGCGTTCGTAGAAGGCGTTGGTACGTCGCTACCACGAGAAGCTTTGTAGTTGGGAGTGGCTGGCTTAGCTTTCATGTATACTTGTACAGTGGCTCTGCCAACTGGACTTAAACGCGTTCTTCACCTCCCCGGAGTCTATGAAGTCGCTGCTAACTCCTTGATGACGGCTGCCGGTGCCTAACTTTAAGAGCAGGATAAAAAGAAAGAGGGCGTTGCGGTAGCGAGCCCAGCTGCTTGGACGCTGTCGCTATTGGTTTATAGGGGTTTAACATCCCAAAGCGACTCAGGCTATGAGAGTCGCCGTAGTGAAAGACCCCGGGAAGTTCCACCATCTGGGGTTCTTTAACGTGTACTGACATCGCACAGTACACGGGCCTCTAGAATTTCGCCTCCATCGAAATTGTACCGCCACGGCCGGGATCGGACCCGCGTCTTTCGGGCCAGCAGCCGAGCGCCATAACCACTCAGCCACCGCGGCGGCTTAGGAGGCTGTCACTATTAAGCAAAAAGAACGACACGAAAGTAAGGGTCGAAGTGAAGAACTTTTCGGCTGCTCTTATTTCTCTTTTCTTTTCCACCAATATGTATCACGCGAGTCTTGCTTACACGGCCGGGCTTCTTTATTCCTTTCCGCTGAAGTTCCTGGCAGAGTGGAGTGCCTGCCAACTTCATTCTTCACCGAAGATAACGGTTCGGAAGAGGGATGGACACAAAGAGGGACTGACTGGCTAGATGCGTCAACCGACCCGCCCAGAGACGTCTATAGTTTTACCTTTCCGCCCACGTCTTTCCAGACTCATTTGTCTTTTTTACTTCTTTTTTAACCTTCCAGGTTTTGTTCCTCGTCTTTACCATTTGGCGCCGATAGCCCACACACACTTTTTGTTCGCCTTTGGTGGGCCTTTCCTTTCTATGTTTCGCTGGTATCACCTTCACTTTCGAACCGCTGCTTAAGGCCGTGGTTTGATAAGGAATATAGGAAAAAATGGAGAGTTGCAGTGTTGTGTCCCGCATCGTTTTTTCACCGTTTGTCTCACGCACGTCGAAAGTGCGGTCCCAAGAATGAACCAAAAATAACAGCGACCTCCCGAAGAAGTTACTTGAAGTGGCTGCCGTTGGGAGGCACTAGAAACAACGTGGTGGCCCCCACTAATTCGTTTTTCTCTCCCTTTGATCGCGTCCTAGCCGCAACTTCCTTTCTCGACAGTTCTCGCAGTCTAAAATATGCAGTATGTTTTTTCAATGAAGAACAAAAATGTACCAGAAAGCAAAAAAGTGAGTTTGAGTCCACGTTTGAAAAAGCATGAAGTTAGGCGATGACAGTTTCTCAGTAAAACATTGCAGGCAGCGTGAAGCACAGAAGCTCTGAAAATAAGCGTGCGCACATATACAAAAGCGAAAGACATTATCTAAAAGGCATCCGAAATAGAAGACATACGGAGCTTGCATACTCAGAAACCGATGCCACTGAAGTTTACCGCCGTAACTTTTCTTCCATCCTTAGTATCGGTGTTAACGATCACCAATATCTCTTTCCTTGCCTTTTTTTTTGTAGCGATAGCTACATTACGGTAGCATTTCGAGCCTTAAGCGCGGAGGCGCCGCCACCCTGTGGCTGCACCACCACCCCGTGGCTGCGCCGCCACGCTCTCACGTGGTTGGTCACGTGATGCGGAGCAGCTGCCGGCGGCGCGGTGCCGTGCTGATCACGTGGTTTGTCACCTGGTTGGTCACGTGGCAGCTGCTGCTGCCGGCGGCGCGGCGCGCCGGCGAAACCGAGCTGCCACAGCTGTGCGCATGCGCCGTGTTGACACGGCGCATGCGCACAGCTGTGGCACAAAGATGAAGAAGGAACGCGCAGCGAAACGCAGCGGCGAAAGACTGACTTTGCAATTCAACTGAGCAAGTTCCATTCAGCCAGCTTTAGCTGTCTCGTCACTCCAGGTTTAACCAGAGCTAAACCACCGCCAATTTTTTTGTTCTTTATCCTCTCGGCGCATCCCCTTCCTCTCCCGTTTTTCTGTTCACCGTTCCGGCGTGGCACCTTTAATTACCAAACCAGGGCAGAAAGGATTTTGTGCCGCCACACATCCACCTGCTTATCTAAACGGGGGAGGTCCTCTTGCTTATATCAAACTGTATATAAAGAAACTCAAGTTTGTAGCGAGCGAAGAGGAAGGCGCCGAACTAGCAGTGCTAGTGGTGGAGGTCGGAGTTCATTTATGATCGGCATAGTTTCGGCTTCCCGTCTTCTGCCACTGCCCGACACCGCGGGGCCGGTTTTCCCGCTGTGCTGCGGCCGGTGCGTTGCCAGAGGAAGAAAACAAATACCTCTGATCAATGTTGAGAGAGCGTCGCGATCGATGATTCAAGCCGAGGAAGGAGAGGATAGTGGCTTCAAATGTAATATGTCGAGGTCGACGGCAAAAAAAAAAAAGGATGGGATTGGTGCTTCCAGAACGCTCGGGACGGCGTCACAGCTATGCACATTACCGGTCCGATACGCGCCGTCGAGGACTTGGTGTAGTGGAGCGCCATACGGTTGGGAAATATCCTGGTTTAATTATCACTTTCCCTGGCACCCTTCTTGACAATTTATGTGCAAAAAAACGCGTCTAGTGGAAGAGGTGTTTCGTAACTAGGTGAAGCCCACTTTTTACGAAACAAGAAACATAAAATGAAGACGCACAAAAGTACCTGCGTTTCTTCGTGCGTGCATCGCTTCTGACACGACATAGGCAAGTGTTGCGTCACAACATTTTAACGATGACAGAAGGCTGAAGGGGGTCATACTAAGCTGGTTTTGTTTCTACTTGTGTTCACTACAAAGTGAATGTCGAAACTGCTGCTCTAATTTGGGCGCCTAGGACTAGACAAGCTGCAGTTTTTTTGCAGCTTTTACCCAGGTAATGATTCCAGAATTGTGCATACTTTTAGGAAAATAAATTGCGCTGAATTGAATTGAATTGAACAGCAGGCTAGAATACACCCCACAGTAAAAAAAAAAACATTTTCTTCGAGTGACATATGCCAGTTTTTGCTGTTCTTAAGCACGCGCCGCCATTTAAACGCACGTACTTATGAGGACGTACCTGTAATAAAGCAAAACAGTAGCAGAAATAAGTTATGTCAACTACTCTGCTTTTTAAGCGTGTCTTTTCTTCTCCTTTTGGTTTTTCGCTGCTACACACCAGAAGAGATAAAAATATGTGTACCGCAACCGCTGCTGAAGCACAGTTTTTGTACTTTCGTGCTTCACTTGAACTTCCAAATAATAAGTTAAACATTCTGTTTCACTTGGACATAGTTAAAAGCGCAGAAAATCTTTTAGCAGCTTCATTTCAATCTTGCCGCTAAACTGCACAGCTGGAAACGATTCCATCATCATCATCATCAACAACAACAACAACAACAACAACTCAGTACAAAAAGGCGCGCAGTAAAAAAGAGAGAAAAAAAAGAATGGCAACAATTTTGAGATGAACTTAAGTTCTTCTCTCGTGCGCATTCATTGAGAAAGGGAGTAAGAGCGGGGAATGAAGAGGAACCAAACCGAAGAAGGAATCAAGCTCTGGAGAAAGCCATTGTCTCGAGAAACGCCCTTTGCAATGAAACTGCAGCGTTATTAACTGCTCAGGTTCCAGCGAGAGTGGTCGTCCTTCAGAGAGGCCGCCTCTTAGATTGCTCCGGAGCCGTGGGATGCTAGTTGCTCTTAACCTTCCTCCCTCTCCATCGCCCACATCCCAACGGCGCCCCTTCTCTGCCTCTTCCAGGTAAGCCGCAGCGATGGTTCTCTGTTTCTGCCAGTCGACGACTTCGTCCCTGTCATCGTTCCTCTTCGAAATGGAAGCCCGTGCACGAGAGCCCGCAGTGGAGAAACGCAGTCCCCAGAGCAACTAACCCCCAACTCACGCACGGGCGCACGAACAAACACAGGTACAACGCACTGCAGGGCTCAGTTGCATGCAGTAAAGGCCAAGCTATGTTCTGGCCCAAACGATAAGGTACAGAATTCCCGGACGCCGAGACATTTCATTGCTACGCCGTACATGCATGTCTCTTCGTTTGCTTTGTCGACGTGATTTACAAATACTTGGGAAAAGTGGGTGTTCGGTCCCCTTTAGTTCCAATCAAACATATCCCCCATAACGCTTTTGTACAAGCTGTCCTTACGGAATAAAATAAAATGACGTTCATCATAAACTGTCCAAAATCAAGCCCGAGTAAAGACCAAAATCTGCTGTTGGAAAACACTTTTTCAACTAATAAGGTAATCATTGTCTAAAGAGCTTTAAGTCTAGTGTGCTTAGTCAGCACAAATAATGGTATGAAGGCGGTGCTTACACAAATTCTATGTACAGAACCCAGCCTACCTAATCGCAGCGGTGGCCTATTGTTTTGAGCATCCGCCTCACATGCGGGAGGTGCGGAGTTCGATCCCCAGTGCCGCCGGGTACCGGGGCCCACCAGTGATACAATAAGTACAAGCTTTCCTCTGGTCTGGTTGTTAGCTTATTTAGGGTAAAATGCTTTTGAAATGGGTCTTTGACCCCACCCTGAGTAGCGGAAAATACCTTGTGCCATGGAAATCTGACCACAGATGCCCTTGTGCCGTAAAAATACATCATGATCATCAACCCGGCCTACTTGACGAGAATTTAGTGATTTAAGGGAGCCATGGAAATGGAAAAATGGGGCGCGTTTTACGCAGCAGCTTAGCTTACACACCCCTCTTTCGCCAGGAGACCGACGCACAAGGCACATGCTGGTCTCAGTCATGTCCTCAGCTAACACTAACAACACGGTAATCCCTCACAATCGACATCAGTTGTCGTTTTGGGCGGCCAACCGAAAGCACTCGAGACAAACCCGCTTTCGTCATTCTAGAGACATAAGTCTTGGTTACATCAATGCGACAGAAGTCGACTCCAGACAACTTTTCGAGAGAAAGAGTAGGTTTTGAGAAGGAAAGGCGCGACTCGTCCTCTACTGACTTCCTTGACGTTTTGGCACTTTCTCTCAGAACGTAGACCGGAGCCGATTTATGTCGCATTCATGTACACGCGACTATAGATCCACGTCTTGCTTGAATTACAGGCTGCGTTCACTAAGCGCTTGCCTCCGAGCATTCTCCCGGGACAAAACGGACAAAAGTCACAAAGATGCGGCCAGCAATAGTTTGCTTCTCCGGCCACACGAGAGCCACTGCCCCATCCATCATCCGGACTCCGCAGACTTCTAATCCGAGATCACTATGATCGATACCTTCCCCTTTGTGGCTCTTTTACTTGACGCTCGTTGGCTTAATCTTACAACATTTTCCCTCATCAGAGCCCGAACTAGATAGGCTCGCATGTTCTCCTTTATATCTTCCTACAAAGCTTTTGGGAGGCCCGCCCGAATGAGTATGATTGAGCGCCAGTCAAACTGATTGGTTTAAGGTTAGGAGCTTTGCTACATATAAGCAAACCCGCAGTGCCAGGCCACCATAGGGGGTGCCGTGCGTGTGTTCCAGCTCTGTATCGACACTTTCCCCTTTTTGCGTCGCTACCTCCTCGCTCCGACTGAGGGGTGCGATCACAAGCTATATCCCCCATTGGCACGGAGTTGTAGAACGCTTTGAACACTGTCGTGTCTCTTCTCGGAGTCTATAAATATACCAGTTTTCTAACAGCAGACGACTCTCGTGTGCGTGAAATCGCAAGCACTAAGTAAGGCTTTATGAGCAAAGTATTGCCATTCAAGACGCAAATTTCGTTCTCAGAAGCCAACAATTCCAAATTACTTCTCCTGGCGTTTATCTTGAAACTTCCGTACAGTAAGTGTCGAGCGCTTAAATCACTGCTGATAATCCACGGTGCATGGGTTCGGCTTAGTGATGGCTTTGAACCTCTCAAAGCCAAAGAAGAGCCTAGAGGAGAAAAAATACGCTTCAGGTTTGCAAACGTCAAAACGCGACTATAATCTAGCCGAAAAACAATGATCAAATTCGTCGCATTTTTTTTACATGCCCTGACAAGTTCTAACTCCTAGGGGAGCATTCATACAGAGGTGGGCAAAGAGGCTTGAGGAGGACGCAGGCAAGAAAACGGAAGTCTCTTTCCTTTCCCAGTGTGGAGCGACCGTAATTTAGGGGGACATAAGCAACTACAGCGCGCCGTCATTATGCAGGGGTGCCAGCTACGTGGGAAACTGATTGGCGGTAAATAGTTGCGTAGACATCCCCGCCCCCTTTCTTTTAAATCTTCCTTGTGATGTCGGATGTGACCTTCACGCCTATTCGAAAATTGGATGAGACTTTTGAAGCACGTCTAACGGGCTACAAGGTTGTACCTCCGCTCCCTGGAAAGAGGAAGGCATCCCTGTTCTGCTGACAGCCGGCCGCAATTCTTCCTCCCGTCTTCGTTCTCTCCGGTGCTCGTTCTCCTCACTTCGCGTCCTCTACAGAGAGCTTCCGGCCTAGGATAACGAGCGGCCACCCGGAATCAGTTTGAATAGGAACACCGATGGACGTGATGGAGCCCTAGTAAGGCTAATAAAAGCTCTGCCTGTCGTTTTATGGCTGCCAAAAAAAACAAATAATGAAATTTTGAGGGACCCCTTGGCTGTCCCTGTCACCGCCGTCTTTTCATACCCACTATCTGTCCGCACATCGCGCAAGAATTGCTGGTCAGGCTCAGCCTTGCGTTTATTATTACAACTACTACTACAGATTGTTGTTTTTGTTCTTTTTCTGCCTGTTGTTTTCGTTGTTGCTGCAGTGGCTGTAGTAGTTACGAGCGCTGTGGTCTCTTCTCTGTCCTCTCATCTTTTAGAGCCGTTAACGTTTAAACTGCCGTCAAGATAGCGACTCAAATGGCAATCCACACTCAAGTACCTATAGATATAATTTGAGGAGATTCCCATTTGAGGTGCTTACAGCTGTGCGCTGAGGAAATAAAATGAGGCGTCATGCGAAACGCCACTGCATCCTGATCAGTCAGCGTAGCGCGATGTTACGCCAACAACAGAAAACCAGGAAATATGCCGTTAACAGGTGTCGCTATAAAACATTAGAGTTTGGTAGTTCTGTGCTTAGCGGACCGGGCGGAAACTCCTCAACGGCACCGCACTCTGCCTATTCTTCGATAGAACGCAAGCCCATAGCAGCAGAAATTTTTCGGTGAGCAACTACGGCCAAAAATTTAATATCAGCATCTTGCGAACTTTTCACCACATGCGCAGAAATGGTGCCGCAATGAAGAGGCATGGGTGACACGCCAGCCAACTCGACCGCAGCCATCCAAGCAGCTGCATTTTTCTCAAGCCCCGACAACAAGGGGAACGCAGCATAAGACTTGCCTAGGAGCTAGGAAAACCCGGCGAGCAAGAAAAGCTCTTTTTTTTCGTCCGTTGACATCCGCGGAAGATTAATAGCCGCCAGAACGTGGTATTATGGGGATTCCCGGGATAATTATATTAGAGATTGGGCCCACCTTCATTAAGGCTTCTTTTGCTTGCTGATACTATTTCGTCAGTGGTTCTCTCTTGCTTTCTCAGCCACCGCTTTCTTAACTTTTGCTATGAGCGAAGCGAGGCCACTTTTGTGACTCGCATTTCCGGGGTCAGAGGTCATTTGACCTTTGGGCAGAATCGCACTCAGTGTATGTAACACGCAGCGGAGAAATCTGTTTGTGGTAAGATATAAGAAGAAACGGCTGCAGTACACGCTCCCTCCTCCACGTTCCTCCCGTGGTCATTCTCATAAGTAGATATAAGAACACCTAAAATACACACAATCTACATGACAAATAATACAATCTACACGGTAGAAATGGTGGCATAAATTATAACAATAAACTTTAAGTAATGATTTTACTAATCACATAAAATGAGGACATAAGCAACGATATGTACAAATCACAGTAAACGTATAAAAACCACAAATTCCAGAAATGAAACTGAAACACTGAGCTGCAACAATAGCAATATCACAAATATTCAATGCATAATATAAACACATACTAAGAAGTTGGCGCGGAAAAACGAGGACAAGCGAGACAAACAAAGACGAGCGCTACTCACAACTGAAGGTTTATTCCAGACAATGCTCGAATAAATAGTGAAACCAACAAGAACAAAAACAAACAAACGTCATGAACACCACAAGTTACCCCGTGAATCCCAATGATTTGGTTAGGAACAGATACTCCCTATCAGAGAAGCGGACGGAAGTCTGACTAATGCACTTATCGCCACTGATGCGCATATGAAAGGCTTCCATGAGCTCCCGCGTGAGTTGCTCCCTGTGCCTGAATAGGATGGTCGTTTTTTCAAAAAGCGGTTTACACTGGATTTTCTTTTCCTTGTCGTTTGTAATGCACGTGCGGCAATGTTTAGGGAGGTTATCAAGAGAATCTCCCCCGAGCAATCTTCGGTGCTCTCCTAATCTCTCGTTGACGCATCGTCCAGTTTGGCCGATGTATAGAGCGCCACACGACAACGGCAATCTGTACACAACCCCCCTGGCACAGGTAACGAACGGGGCTTTGTGTTTGATGTTGCATTCATTTCTTGTTTTTCTTGTTTTTCGTACCGTTCTTTCGCCTCCTTCTTCCATCCGTTTGTGCACCTGTGAACAGATTGCTCCCAACTTCCGAGGGGCGGAAAACACAATCGGAATTAGATAACGCCCGGCAACATTTTTCAGTCCATGCGCCAATCTGTGCACATATGGTATGACTGCAAAATTTTTTTGACGCTCTTTTTCCCGGAGTTTAGGTCGCGACCCATCCTTGACCCACCTTACCAATCTTCCACAAGCTTCCACAATTATATGCTGAGGGTACCCGCTTTCTTTCAGCCTCTTCACCTGGGACTCGACGCTTTCCTTGATAGCATGTGAGCAAGACATGGTGATGGCCGCTTTTAGACAGGAAGTGACTATCCCGTTCTTTATGACTTTGGAGGTATTTTATGAAGGGTGGACAAGTCCCTCTTCAGTCGTGTCCTAAAACTGTCATCGTCTTGGCAATCCGGTAGCATATGAAGTCCATCCTCATCCTAGTGGTTGGTTTGGTTTATGTATGCTTAATCCCAAAGCGACTAAGACTCGGAGGAACGCCGTAGTGATGGGCTCCAGAAATCTCGACCATCTGGGGTTCTTTAACGTGCACTGACATCGCTCAGTCCACGGGCTTCTAGAATTTGAAAAACTAAATAAAAATTCAGCATTCGCATCTCGTTTTACGCTTTTTGGTATACGCAGATGCTCGCGTGTTGCAGAAATATAGCGAACAAAAATACAAAGCATTCTTAGCAAACAGCGCAGACCGAGGAAAGAGAAATATTTTCACAGGAGAACACCGATTTCAGCCAAGAGAGGCCATCAAAGTTAAACCAGAGCAGACATCCTTTTTCTCACGCCTGACACATTTACTAGCCGCTCACTGGAAGCTGGGAAAACAAAACATGTCGAAGCCTAAATTCCTCTCGATCAAGAAAGGAAACAGAACCAGCGTCTAAACCTGTACAATGCACGGCCACGAAAACTGCGCGAAAACGCATTGCTGGCGGCCTCGTCACGACAAGCGGATAAAAAAGAACCATTTGGAACTGCGTACCAAGTTTGAAGAAAACCAAAGGCCGGACAGGCAATGCACTGTGCAGGCTCTATCACGCCAGCACATTTGTCAAGCAGCTCGTCAGCAAGAAAAGTGCGCTGAAATTCCAGAAGAAAACTTTGAGGGGGCGCCGAAAGGGGCATTGGGAATTTCGAAGCAGTCAAAGTTTGTAAGCTCCGACGTCCCCATGGGTTGCCACATACGTGCGAAAAAAAAAACCCGCACCAGCATTGGCAGGGTAACGCCGCCCATCCTGCACAGTGCTTGTGCGCAAATCTAAGGCTTTTAGTGGGAACGGAACCAGCTGGGCGCTCGTCAGCCGAGCCGATTGGCAGCCACACGCCAGCCGCTGGTGGTGGGCAGAATACCTATTGGCCAACGGTTGTGTCTGAACCGCTCCTTGCGGAAAAACCAACTTAGGAAGAAACAAAATATTAAACAGGAACAAATACTCGGGGCACCATGGGGCGCTATTGAAGAAAGTGTCGAGACACATTGCGGATTCGGAGAAGCAGAGCTGATGAAAATACGAGTGGTCTGGAGAACCTTTTCACTATCATTCGTACAGAGCGGTTATTTGTGACTAGCCGCGCTTGAAGTTCGGGACTGGATTTAAAAGCTCCTAACGCTTAATTAACATAAAGGTTAGAATTTCAAAACGGACCCCTTCCAGGATTACGCCTGCAGTGCGAAGCAAATGTGCTTAGTCGTATAGCGAGAAACATTTGTGAATCCATCCAAGTAGCAGGCGCCTAACACCAAACTGGGATCGTATTGCTGTCACAGACTGGCACCCTTGCTAATTAATAGAACTCCGCCGGAAAACACCGCGCCCAAAAGTTATCACACCATTGTTCCAAGGGTTAACACAGGAGCATCGCACCAACAGCTGCATTTCGAAAGCAGGTCGTGCATTTCCTTCGCCTTTGTTTCTGTCTCCTTGGCACCGCTAAATCATTTACTAAACATTAACGTACAGTAAAAAAATATTGAATAAAGGATTTAAAAGCGTTGAGGAAATATGCAGCATGTTAACTTAAACTAAAGGCGGCAATCTAGTTCGTCAAAGCAATTTGCTAGACAAACGTTCAGAAGCACCAACGGCACTGAGTACTTAGAGGATTAAACCTATATCTTCATTAATGCCTTTTGAGTGCATCCCATTTTTGTGTTTGCCGTATTCTTCTCTTGAAATTCTTCTGGACTATACACAACAAAGCAACCCGAACAAGCTAACTTGGTAAGCACGCACTAGAACTCCCGTTTTCCGCACGCGATTTATTTGATAGCTTTGTATCTTGCCTTCCTGTGAATCACACCGTTTAATTGCTCAGGAGAATAATGTATAAAAGTATTTAACATTATTATTAGTATACATGTGATGCGTTACAGGAATCCCGTTTCGTTTCAGGAATAGTAAATGTAGCACTACGATTTTCGCAATTCCAGTTTGTTGTCGTTTAATAAAAGCCTTCTTAAGACATGTAGTACGTATGTACCGTTCTCATGTTTCGTCCCTTAAATAGAACCTCACATTGCATCATGCAATATTCGCAGAGGAAACAAAATGCGATAAAATTATGACGTCCGTGATGTGTGCATCATTACCAGAGCAGTTTCAACAGAAGCACATTCCTGGGGATGGAATTAAAGAGATGTACAAAACCAAACTAATTGCTTTCAATTGCATAGGGCATACTGTCACAAAAAAATAACTTGGTTTTGGTTTTTCTCATTCCCGGCATTGTGGGCGGATGCGGAGAAATAAACGAGGGCATTATTAAGGCAGGCACACATTTTCGATTGATAAACGCGTAGTGTATGCTTCACCGGT
Source organism: Amblyomma americanum (assembly GCA_030143305.2). NCBI lineage: Eukaryota > Metazoa > Arthropoda > Arachnida > Ixodida > Ixodidae > Amblyomma > Amblyomma americanum. Next base: position 62,962 of record JARKHS020007500.1, read on the forward strand.
ATTGTGACCACACTTATGAATTTTAACCAGGCCGCTTCCCTGCTTCTCTCGTGTACGCAGGTACACTTCTCAGCAGAGCGGGGCAGAGCAATCCACGCTGCGACTCTGCAACGCCTAAGTTGCGATCAGTGAACGGTAAAAGGACGATCACAATAGCCGACATTTTGATCAGGAACGCAAAAGTAAAATGAGTTAGAAAGAGGGGAGCCAGCAAGGAACACTTTTTTCCGGGAAGCCTCCGCCTCGACGAAAAATTAGCGTTCTTTTTCTGGGATTTGAAGCATCTTTTTCGTTTACCTCATTAATTCCCGCGAAGATTATTTTCTGCCCTTACCCTACGGCTCTCTTTTCTTTCTAACCCTCTGTTTGTAAACATTTTCTTACAAACAACGAATGAACAATGACCACCAAAGCGATTAGTTGAAAAGAATGAGTGAATACACCGTGGCTTGAGCATCCTCCACCACACTAAAACGACCTGCTCGCTTCAAAGCATTCGAGCTCACAATTTCGCTGAGAAGCTCATTTTTGCTGCAGCGGATATAAAAAAAAGACTAGTTTGAAGTGAGAAAAGGCGAATGCATCCACGAGCGCGCAAATCCTTTCCCGTACCGCTATTACACGTGTTCTGCACTTAAATTTTTGCTCGTTTCCTTTATTTCCTTCCTTTCCTCTATAAAGTCTTCAATCATTTTGTCTGTAGTGGCCTCCTTCAAAATCCCTGATGTCATGCGCCGTCCTAGAGATTCGTCAGCGAATCTTTTTTTCACAGCATCAGGTCGAAACTTCTAATACATTGCGTTTTCAAGCTCATCATGGCGCCAGAATGCGAGCTAGCAGTGACAGCCTAGACGCTATGAGCGGAGTCGTGGCTTAAGGGCGAATAGGCGAAATAGTTTTTTTTTTTTTTACGCGAATCCACCGGTGACAGAGTGCAGCCGAACGGGGGTCCTCGCCTAAAACGAAACCCATTTGCTTCTCACTAAAAATTGTCTTTCAGTTTCTCTCACGCTGTCGTTGGATTTTTTCGAAGGAAGGGAAGGCATAAGTCCATTTTAAGTGCACGCTATTCCTAGCCGTTCTTCCATGGGCCCATCTGCAGCAAAAAGCTCGAAATTATTTAGGCTAGAGACACTTAAATCTCAGGGTGTCGATGCCATTAGGGCGTGAACGCAACAGAAAGTGCAAGGAAAATGCGAGCTGAACAGATAATTTTAGTGCTTTCGAAGTTGAGACTGAAAAAAGAAATGGCCTATACGTATAACATCCGTGAGCTCCTGTGAAGGTTAACTTAATTGACCGGTGCGAAAATCATTAGGGGCTACCCAAAACTTAATATCGTTAGCGAAAGGGAACTGGGAAGTGGCAGAAGTATAAAAAATACAGGCGTGATCAATTCTATTCATGCGGAAGAAATGGAATAGCATTCTTCTATCGCTCGCCGAACTGTTCTATGATTTTATTCCAATTTTGATTCCATTCCAAGCCTGCGTGATTCTGATATAGAAAGAAATATGCCTTTTTCTCAAGCGCTTTCTTTTTGTTCTAAACAAATTTGTCATATCCGGTTGTTTGCTAACGACTAAGGTTCACAGATCGCGGCGAGTCCTCGTTCCACTACGATGTAGGGGTACAACGGTTAAGTAAAGCGCCACTGTATCAGCGGGTGCCTGTTTAAAGCGCAGTGACTGGTGACGCTTTTGAGACCCGGGTTGCTCATCGCGAGCAATAAGGCAGAAGAATAGCTCCCGCACGACTTTTCAATTCAATTCAATTCAATGTTTATTTTTCCAGAAAGTGCCTAGAGGGTCTCCCTGGCTAAAAGCTGCTCATGCAGCTTGACTAAGGCCAAGAAGACCGATACATAGCAGTATCAGTAACATTATATTTTAATTAAAACAGACATGTTACCTCTAATTTTCCACAGTAAATACAAATTTTGTACAATATTCGGAGCACTGAAGTTACAGCAGGTAAATAACATAAGTCAGACATCAAACAAGAAAAACACATTTCAAGAAACGTGGCAAAAACATTGTACAATTGATTTGCATGAAGTGAAGCACAAGAACAGAAAGAGAAAAAAAACATTATAAGGTGTAACAAAACAAAGTATAACAAAACAAGTATTACCAGAGGATAGCAATTACAAAAAACAAGATCTCAAACGTCTTCTATTCAATCCTAAAGCGTGAGTATTTTCGCACAATTCTCCGGGAGGCTCTCTTATTTTCACGCAGTCCTGCTTTTGTCTAAGTCATTTAGTTAGTAATTTTCTTTTTTACTGAGTGATTCCAAGCCTTTCTTATTCCGTCGTCTTCTTCTTCTTTTCCCCTTCAGGTGTCGAGGGGATGAAAGGCCGGAGGAGAGAGCATGGTTGGTAGGCGGATCGGGGGGAGAGAGGACTGCTTCAAAACACCTGCCATTCTTGGCAGGTGGAGGCTTCACACAGACACAACGCTTACGCCGGGAAGTTTTCGCCTTGATCACCGTCCTGTGCTACCGCATTATAACTAAGTAGAAGTGGTTAGAGGGAGGCTCTTGAGAACTGCAAACTTGAGCCTCAAAAACGTTAAATGACGATACTGCAAAACCGCGCATTTCACTAAAGTATTTCCACTGGGAAGGTAGAATCGGTAAACTTCGCTCCACAGGCAACCTGATCTAGATTCTTTATAACGTGCACAAAGTAACGGCTACTGGGAGCGTGTTTCCATCACTTCCGGCACGCATGCCCGTGGTTTCTGAATCCTATATTCAAGCTGCTCCTGATTGTTAGGATCACGTAATTGGCATGCGTTAAAAGGTAAGACACCTGATATCGTTTACTTTTCGTCTGGTCTGGACTGATCTGTAAAGACTGCTTTCGGAGGGCGTTATGATAGAGGCGAACCAAAGGCAGAAGTCGAAAAAATTGCAGTGGCTTAGCTCGGCTATGCCAGGATATATGTAGCGAAAGCAAGTGTGAAACTCCCCGGTTGGCCTTGTTCACATATTCTACAACGTATGAAGCACAGGCATAAACGTCCAGTATGACCTTTAGGTCCATGTTTGATTTCAGCACCGAGGCTATCCAAGGATTGAAGGGGTCGCGTCACTCTTATGCCTATTCTCTAGGCTAACGGAACGGTGTTCTTCGGTTCCTTGAGCTCACCGCTGAAGTCTCTTGGTCGCATTCCATCGTTCATCACGGGCCATCTTCAGTGAAGCAGGACTCGGGTATCTCCTCCGGCTGCTGTCGCTGCTGCTAGCGGTCGAGACACCGGACGTTAAACGTGCCTGTCTCGCGGCGGCATATTCACGGCGGCGTTTAGCCAGTCGTTCGGCGCGCTGTTCGTCTGTTTCTTGGGATATCGTTTCCTCTTCATCTTGTTCCGCTGTCGATTCCAGGCCTCCTCCAGCTTATCAGAATTGCCGCCGTCTATACTGTCGCCTCAACTCTGGCGCACGCCAGCTCTCCTTTTCAATCCTGTCACATCTTATCACGCATGCGACGCAGCTGACGAGGCGAGCGCAACGACGAGGAACACGGTGTCACGTCCTACCAAGCGGCGGCGGCGGCGGGCGGCGCGGTATGACGTCATTCCAGATGGCGCGGCGAGCGCGCGAAGCACAGTAACGTTCCGCGGCGAGGCGCGCGTTGTGACGTCACGTGTCTTCGTGGAGTACCGCCACAGCTAAATCGCGAATTTCCGGCCAATAAAGCTTGCGCTTTAAAACACAAGCCTGTTTCATAACCTTCCATTTGTACATCCAATATGTCCAGGCCCAGCAGAGAGCACATTATGCGAGCCTTCGGAAAACTTTGACGTTGGAGCCTGAGCACATGAGATGGCATGTAGCATTAAGGTGTCACACACTCGATATGGACGACTGAAGCTTGCTTCTCCGCTGACTAGAGAATGTGACTTTATAGTGGTGGCGTCAGTATGAAACGCTCTAACGCTGAAAGTCTACATGCAGTGACTTTAGATGGTAGAAGGATTGCATGCTTTCAGTCTTCGCGATTAACAAAAACATTTTATTCATGAAAGCATTCTGGCTCTGTTAAGAGCCAGCAAGTGAGGAAAAGTAGTTCAAATTGTAGCTGCCGGACGCGCGCGGATTCAAGCCTTGGCTTTACCCTGCAATTGAGGTTCTGAAGTTTTACCCTTAGTTAGCTAAAGTTTCAAGCTCAGTGCATCTTCACTGCACTATAAAAGCAAAAGCCATATATTTCTCTCTTTCTCCGCGCCACTTTTCACTTCACAGACTGCTATGCCGAAAAAAAAACGTGCAAACAAAATATCGTTAAGTAATGCGCAAATAGTGGTTGCTCATCTAAATATTTTATCTTCATCAAAGTTTGCGTCTTTCTCAATTTCTTCTGACATGGTAAGTTGGTTGGTTTGTTGGAAGTTTATTGGCGCAAGGGCGACTAAGGCCAAAGCGCGCCAAAACAATGTTTATCTGGATCTATTTTAATACTGAAAATGATGTAATTATGAAACTCAGCACGCAATATTCAAATAGCAGAAACTAAAAATCTAGTGTAAATGGCTGGAACAATATCACGCGAACTAAATATTATTACTTAAAATGTGTTGTAACGATGGCGGTAAAAATAGATTGAAATGGAGGCTGAATGTAGGGCATTGTCAAGAGCAAGAGGGCGAGGAGTTGCCTCAAACCATGCATGGCTACGGCACCTCCTTGTCTGTGACAGGATACCCTTTAGATTACCTGACATAAAAAAAAACAAAAAAAATTTAAAATTCCAGTGCTATTTAAGATTTCCATAACGTTGTCGAATGATACCATAGGTCGATCACCTAACAAAAGACATGGATGGAATGGTATGTGATATTTGTTAAGGTTTTTAAAATGAGCATGACAATTCGATTTATAAAATGGTGCAGGTTAAAAGGATGTGAATGACTGAAAACGTCTTCTGACATGTGTAGGTGAGCAACGAATTAAGGAACAAATACAATGTCAACAGCAAGGTGAGTGAGCGAACAGAAACGACTACTTTCTCAGCACTTCACTTATCTTTTCCGTCTCTTTCTCGTTCCAGATATTAAAATACTTTTAATTATTTTTTTTTGCTATGGCTGGTCGGCCCATTGCTGAAGAGCTCCGCTCGAATAAATTGCGCATAAGTTCAACGGACCAAGTGCTCTTTTGGGCAGAGCGTTCAAGGAGCGAGTGCTGTAGCTGAAAGGAAACAGAAAATCTCGATCGCCACTCATCAAATTGAGGACAGCCGAAACTGCGATTCTATCATCTTTTCGACTCATGAATATTGATTACTGCCACCGGAGAAAATGCGGAAAGGGAAAAGCATTTAGAGGATCCGGTGCGAGATAAGATGGATTTCAATTATAAAGGAGAGTAAACGTGATAAAGAAAAGAAACAAGACGCAAGAAGGTGAGTAATCGCAGTGCGCCGTCTTCATCAAAGTAGATTGTGCTTTAGCGGCAGGATAAAACGTGTGCGCTGTTCCACGTGCAATAAGCGGCTCCAGTCCTTAGGTGCAATGAGCAAATATTGAGCTTCAAAAAAGAAAATAAAACAGTCTCAACGGCTGCTCTCGCTCAAAAAGCGATTCATTGAAAAATTATTTCTCGCCCTGAACAGGAGTCCTGACGAAGGCGTCTAAAGTTTAAATCTTCTGCACGAAGTAGCAAAAAAATTACATTCGTTCGCGCCTTGCTGAATTCGGCATCAATAATTGCTAGCCAATTAAAATTTTTTAAGGCTTTTTTTTCGTGCAGATAGGAACAAGCAAGAGATTCACGCTGCGAGAGAGAGAGAAAGAGCAAACATTTTTTAAGCAAATAGAGAGGATGAGCCGGTGCACTTGGCGAATGCCGACAATATCTTGGTCCGCGTCCAGTCCGAGATGCCGCAAGATCGCGCTGCCTCGCGAGCCCGGCGTGCGACGGCGGCGCGAGGAAGAAGGTCTCCCAAGCCTCTTTAGTGGGGGAGGGGTGTGGCTGGGAGGAAAGTGGGGACTCTGTCGACAGGCCCACACCAAGCAGGATAGCGAACAGAGCTCGTCACAGTGTGGGCATAAAGGATTCACTTTCGGATCATAGCGAGTAGCCATGGCGGGACACCAGTAGGTGTTCGTCTGTGGTTGTCACAGAATGCGTTCGTCTGCCTTCGACAGCCCCTTTGCCGGTAGAGGGAACTGGCGATGCCTGTGTTCGCAATGGTCGACGATTTCTCTAAACCGCAGAAGTGGTCGGCTAGACTCATCGGTTGGGCAGGATCCGGAAGTAGGTGCCCAGAGGATAAGTGCTCGGCAGTCGCTTTCGCAGCTTCATTACCATTGAGTCCCTGGTGGGCCGGCGCCAACACGATGCGTCTAGGCGTAGATTGGGAGTCTTTAACGGCGTTTTATAGTATGTCATAGGCTAGAGGACATGCCTCGCATTTGACATAGCGGTTGCAAGCGAAACGCGAGTCTGATATGACAACCTTGCATTAGGGGTCTGTGACCGCGAGGGGGATAGCGACTTCTTTAGCCCCGGTGGGCATCCTCGGCGCGGAAGAAGAGCCCATTGGTTTGCAAGTTATGCTGGACTACGGCTGCCGTGTAGTCGCCCAATGGAGTCGAACCTGTGACGTTAACGTAGGACACGCCTGGTTTAGAACAATGCTGTGAATATATCGCCGAGCACGCGCTGTTCTCCGGCCTTCGTGTGTGCCTGGAGCCATGTTGTGTGGCACGGGTTCGACCCATAGCCTGTTTGGTTTGGTTTATAGGGATTTAACGTCTCAAAGCAACTCAGGCTATGAGAGACGCCGTAGTGGAGGGCTCCGGAAATTTCGGCCACCTGGGGTTCTTTAACGTGCACTGCCATCGCATAGTTCGCGGGTCACTAGAATTTCGCCTCCATCGAAATTCGACCGCCGCGGTCGGGATCGAACCCGCGTCTTTCGGGCCGGCAGCCGAGCGCCATGACCACTCAGCCGCCGCGGCGGCTGACCCATAGCCTGTGCGGCCGCATTTCCGGGATACGGAGTGGTTCCTCCGAGACACAGGATATGCTTATTTTGAGGTGACTGAGTATACGGCGCATTATCCCCCCCCCCCCCCCCCTGGCTTCAGTCCCGTATATTGACTCATGAGATGAGCCTCTCGCAACTCCGAGCAGGTGTAGAGCACCCCCAGGGCTGCGATCACGCTGAGACTTTCGTTACAATCGCGGCCTCCCTGGATAGTGTGTTGTGTATAAAGCAGGAAGTGATGAGTTGAAGATGGCCTCTATATCGATGAGCGAATGAAGGATATTTAAGTATAGGGACGGCACTGCGGGCTTCGCCCAACGAGGAGCATCACTACATTTCCTTTTTCTTCCGCCCTTCTACAATTGTAGGTGATAAGCTCTTGGTATCCTTAACTTTCTTCCACATCTTGTGGCATGCGAGAGACAAGACGTCATCTGGAAAACCAGGCAGGCTTAATCTGGCGACCTTTTCATCGAAACTGTGATTCGTTGAGTCAATACATGGCTTGTGCAAATGTGGTCTCACGAAAGCGACAGGAATGCCGCACTTCACAATTTTTAAACGTCCAGACTGAAAATTTAAAAGCGGCTCCACCGACACCAGCAAACACTGCCAGCACATCTGATATTGTTAACAAAGACTTTAATGCCTGAGGATTCCGAATCATCATCGGTGGGCGTTTCGAAGGCGAACACGTTCTAATTCATTTTCATCATTAATTTTGGCGACATTCACATTGAGCCTAGTAAAATCTGGTCTGTCTACGAATGCCACATAGTCATAAACGTACTTGAAAACCTTTTTAGAAGTGCCACTAAAGTTCTCATTTATGCACCTTTTAACCCTGGAAAGAAAAATATCCCTAAAGATTGGAGCTACTTTTGAACCAGTGCATACACCATTCTTTTTTTAATAAACAAACAGCCAATCCATTTAACAAACATAGAACTAACATAATCAGATAACAGCTCTAAGGAGGAATTCACCGAAATACCGCTGGATCCAACAAAGCTTTCTTCATCATTTTAATCTGTTTAGCAGCTATTAACAAATTCCAGCCGGCTATCATGCGGCCGCGAGTAGAAAGGCCCTTAACATCAATACTCAACGAACAGACTGCGCCAGGGCTCAAGGGGCAATTCAGAACTGCCAAAGAATTTGGTGTGTGATGTGGCTCTTCTACAGCGAGACCCCCTAAGAGCTTTTTCAAGCAGGCCGACACATGTTGACAAATCGACCGCTCAGTTACAATGACTCGGAATGCTGTACTCACTAACTGAAATGTCTGTATTACTGCGGTGAACCACGTTCCTTTCTTGATAAACTACGGTCTTTTAAGTAACCTGAAGAACCCTCTAAAAATCAAAGTTAGCTCGTCTCGACATTACTTTTGGGTGCTCCTGGAGACAGCTGGAAGGGAGAAATACACGTCCCGCCGACAAAACCAGCGCTGTCTTTCATCTTCCTAAAGTACCCAAAGGGTAATGGGACTGCCCTTCCGGCCAAACTACAACCCCCCCCCCCCCTCCGCCGGTCGTCAGGCAAGAAAAATTTGGTGCAAACTGCGCAGTCCGTTCCATCCAAGCCCGCCTTCCGTCTCCATCTCATGTCCGCTATGAGCGAGTCACGTATATCATCGTCCGTTTACCTTCGGGTTCAGTCCAGAAACACGGACGCATAAACATACGAGGAAGTGCAGGGTGGCGGCCGCCGACGCTGTGTCCATTTTGTCTCGAGCTCTGGACGGGCGAGCACACCGCTCGTATCGCCCTCTTCTTCTCCGGCGGCAAAACAAGAATTGATGGCGCTGTCGCTAGTCCTTATATGTTCCTCACCACACCAACCATACTCGGTCCCAGGCAGCTCATTTTTCCGACACTTCCCCGTGGATTCAGCCTGATGCATTGCTAAATCCGACTCACTACATTAAAGGGATCGTCGCAAAGCATCCAGATATGCAACTGAACGCTGGACAGTGTAACGTTTTTAATATTCTACATGTTTCGTGCCAGGTTATGGTGGCTGAACGGAGGGAAGGGGGTGGGGGGGTGGGGGGGGGGGTGAGGAATTATAATCAGGGACATTTCCTCGATGGATTCTGTGCGGAAGCAGGGTTAATGTCACATGTGGCCCTCTACATTTGTGTTTTTCTGAAGCCGAGCTATGCAGGGTTTGCTCGAAGTGCTGGTTTATTTTGCTGACCATACTGGCCTCCTTGATTGCAAAGGCTGGTCGCCCATGAACGCACCAAAAGCCGTCTAGAGTTATCACGCGTGACACTCGGTTTGACCGCATGCACGAAATTATACAAAGTTATTGCATACTATAGGTGTAGCTATTGCTATCACTCCATAATTTATTACGTCATAGTGCCGCATCGCCACAGTGGTTCGGTCTTTTTCACGATTTTTAATAGGTAGAAATATTCGGCGAGGAAGCCAATATTAATAAAAATACCCTTTTCATATTCGATTAGATTTTCAGGTCGAATATATGTATTCGATTTTCTGGCGGAACTATACAATTCGTGCCTGATTCAGTATCAAAAAGTGTTATTCGCAAACCCCTACAAAAATCAAACTGACCGCACGTTCAGATACTGTCGCAGGCTGGAGATTTAGAAAACGGCATTTTTGAATGTGTTTGGTGCCTTTAGCTTCATCATGTAAATATACAAGCAACATTTGTTTCTCTGCGCACCACCGCAGAATCAGCTCACAAAGTTTAAGCTCTGAGGTTGAGTGTGAGTTCAAGCACTGAGTGCCTGAGGCTCGAGTACAATCACCGCCATCAATACGCAAGGGCAACACCATCCAAAAACCATAATGGACCCAGAGATTGTATATGTTACGCATGACGCCACTGAATCTCTCCTGCAGCGTGACTTGTTTAGCCTTTTATCTTTAGCTGTCCTAACCCTTTTTGTCATTTCTCAATGCATTCTGGACTTTAATTCCTCCCACATGAATCACCGACTCGTCCTATTCGTTTAATTTTTTTTCTTTTGCCCCTGGCTCCGCAATGCAGCACGTTTTCCGCAACCTAGTGTCCTGTACATAGTTGGGCGGATGCGTTGCGATCTGCGGGTCCCTGTACCATCAAACGTGACTTACAAAAATGCGACCACGCCTCGCTGTGTGGTATGAGAAAAATGCCGTGGCGACCTGCAGCAAACGAGTCTGAGAAAACGTTTCAGTGAAGGTGTGCCCCATACGTAACGTAATTAGGCGTGTACCTCATACGAAACCGTGCAACTGGAGGGTATTAATCTTCGCAGGACGCGAAGATACGAGAGAATTTCGCGGACCGGCGACCAAGCATGAAAGCGCTTGCAGTTGTTGCTAGCTTCCGGCGGAGTTAGAAGCAGAGCTGGAAACATACGTGCCTGCAATGCAGTTTTGCAGCTGCTTCCAAACGGACTCGCAGACACTGAAGTGACTTTGATGGTTAATTTAGGTTTATTTCGCTTATTAAGTTATTTAATGCGGGTTAAGCGAACGCAGTTCTGAACGACCAAAAACATTCTTCTTGCTGATTTCAACATGCTAGACAGACCATGCAAATCCCTAATGGCAGTTTTGCCCCCCCCCCCCCCCCCCCGAAAAAAAAAAACTTACAAACCAAGACCACGGCGTCGACGTGTCATTCCGGTGACACACCTTGACGCTGCACCTCGCCTTTTTTTTTTTTTTCACACGAGGGATAATGATGCGTTTGCGTTCATTTATTCTGTGTTCTTTGGCACGCGTTTTATTTTTTTTCTGTTTAGTCCCTGTCTGCATGCCTGCAGCTAATATCCTTCGTGGGCGGATCGTTACTGTCCGTGATGCTTAAGAAAACCCGCCAATGTCCGGTTCTGGCGCGCATATGTCACCCCATACGTCACTCGATGCGGGCTGGAGATTCAGATGGCTGCAGGAGTGGCAGTTCACGCTTTATGACTAAATATCATGTTATCTTGTGACCTACGGAGGACTTGTACTCGTGTGTTATTTTTCTGACGATGAGACCTCGCAGCACTTATGATTTAAAACACTGGCTTGCTTGAAAGTGTACACGTCATTTGTGAAAATCGAGCAATTTTTCTGCGTCCCAGTGGTCATGCAAGCATAGTTTGCATTCTGAAAATTCGAAATTCCTGCATTCGTTTTACAAGATTTGTTGCATTTTTTCTAGGTCCAAGCATGCATCCATGTCTGGCTATTCTCTGTGCTATGCAAGCTGAGTGGCTGCGCATAAAATTTCTTTTGTATCGTACCCATGACTTTGCTAAACGTTTTAGCGACAACAAAGCGCTTTAAAAGAAGCTGAAAATGCAGTCAACTGTGGCACTTTTTCAGCAATCGTCCTTTATTTCATGGATCAAAATTTTCGCTTATCTAGTTAGAATCGGTATTATTTTCAAAAGGAACTGATCAAAAGAAAGCGAAATAAAAGGGTCGCGTTGATGCATTCTTCTCTTCATGGCATGCTCCGTATATGATGTCTGTGTAAAACAACATTAAAATACTCTATAAATCCCACGGAAAATGATAGAATCAAAATACATAGGAAATAAAGCCAGTAACCTATGCTATTAAAAATGTAAATACAGCACCATTCTTCATAACAACCCTTTTCAAAAGAGAGAATTAAATGCATGAAACCCTCAAAAACTACGCCATCAAGCCATGCTCCCTACCCCTCCCCAGCACACCAAACTGCTCTTGCTAATAAAACATTTCCACACACTCGCAAATATACACAATTACAAGAAAAATGATGACACGGGCATGTGAGTGCACCGCAGGAAAGCACACTGCACTGTTGTTTTTAAGAAATGCCCTCTGAGAAGACTTATATAACGGGCATAATCGGCTTGTCCTTGCATAGGTTTTCTGGATGCCTAATACGGCACACTACTCACCAAACCCAAACTAACTAGTGCGGATCGCAAACGGGGGGATTTCCACTTCCCGCATATATTAACAGGAAAACATGCTATAAAACTAATTCGTGGACAGCAGCTTGGTGCTCGGCCTTCGATGAACGCACTGCATAAGTACACAAAAAATTTGGATTTGTAAACATCTTTCAATAATAATAAAAAACCAATTATTATTATTATTAAACATCTTTCAACTTGTCCGCCATGGAGCTTGCATCAGTCCAATATCAGCGGTTGCTGCATCACACATTTCTGTTTTGTGAGTTTCCACTGAAATTCCTAGCGAAAATCTCTCTTTATGATAGGATCACGTCTTTGATGAAAGCTTCCTCGACAGTAAGCTTCTCTGAGAACTAAATTTTTTTTAACTCTTGTCGAAAGACTCAGTCTGTGATGGGATTTGAACCACTCCTAACCAGAATGCGCTCTCATGAGATGCAGACGGCGTGGGTGCACTGCATTTAGAGAATAGCAAACTACATTATTTTTGGAAAGTGACTCTGTGCGCACTCCTCAGATTTCTCGAATGCGAGTGCATGGTGTATTTCAAAGCGGGATGCCATTAGAGGGACGCTGTGCATGAGGTTTCTGTACCATCGCTATTAGCGTGACACCAAGCCTAGTTAAGTTAAGCTGATTAAGTGTAAAAAAGGAAGGTATTAAGGACATAATTGAGGCAGTGACGTCAGCTACTTGCCGCTTGGTAAGCTTCTTAGGGAGTCGTTTCTGGGCGCCACATCTACATGTTCACTACACGAAGTCGAAACGTTACTAGGCTGAGGATAAGCAAAATGTGGAGAATAAGGTTCAAGCCGAGCTCGTAGCTTAATGCAGCGTAGATCTTGTCGAACAATCGAGCTCTCATGCGCTAATAGTCTGTAACAGTAATTAGGACGGTGGGTACAGAGTCACACAGCTCAAGTTTTCGTAATGGCCATATCACTGAAAGAACTCAAAATTTTGAGTCTGTCTCGTCGTCGAACGTAGGCATAAGCAAGAAATCCATTTCTAGAAGATTAAATAGAACACCTGCTATAGTCGCACTCAGCTGCCGGCAGGGTTCATCGGCGGCTGAATGGATTAATTCAGGATTAAAAACTCAGCCTAGAGAAACTCACATCTTAGACGCTGGTAGAGTAATGAGTGAGAAGCCAGAAAGGACGCCGACACAGCGTCAATGAAAGCCTACCCGGCCTTCTTCTTTGCTTATCCGATTCAATGCTTTGGTTGGGCTCTTCGGTCTCCGTCTGTTTTCTTCCACTACACTCTATTTCGATTCTTTTATATCTTACACTTCAATTGCATTCATCCTCAAATTTTAGGTTCACCTATCTGGGCCGTCAGTGAAGGATACCTTAATTCTTCTCTCTAACAGAAAAACTCAGGGAAATGAGTGGCTCCTTATGTAATTATTATGAAGGAAGCCAACGGCCACCGAAACGAAGTGGCATAGGCGAGTGTTTTTTATTCAATTTGTGGCGTTGATTAGCGGAAAATAATTAGTAAAAATATTTTATCCGTCACAGGTAACTGATTCAAAAGAATAAAAAAAAGAACCAGATTCCGCGTGAGGGATCCCAATCCACGAACCCACTCTCGTCAATACAATACCTCATAAACAGATGTAATGTATTTCCAGGGACGCTACATACAAAATGCACCTCCTTATTAAAGTGTCCTTCGTTTTCATCATTGTTTATCTTTTTTTCGCTTTTTTGAATAGGAGTATCCGGGAAAAGGTATACCCGGTACACATACTATCTCCACGGTTATTCTGTTTCTTCTATAGTTGCGCCGACCCCTCGCGAGAGAGCGTGCACCAAGAAAGCATCAGTTGCGCCGATGTCTTCAAGACAGCCTCGTCAAAGGCTTTGAAGCAGCACTTCATTAGTTGCGAAATGATGGTCTCTGAGGGCCGCCTTGGCAGCGTTTCCACTGCTGCCTTTCTCTTTAGGTCCCTTGTTGCTACACTGTAGCGCTCACTTTGTGCCACTTACTCTGTCTTTACTCAGTAGTCTTTAGGCTTCGAGTCTGTCACGGTAGACTGCGTCGAGAGCCGTTTGCGCTCAGTTCCGAAAAACGAAAGCGATCGACGGTTCGCAAAGAAGCTGAAGAACCGTTCTTAGTCGAAGCTGGAAAGAAACGCCGGTTAAAAATAAAGTGCAGCAAATAGCAAGCAGAGCGGCACCCGTCAAATGCGTCGAGAGTGCTGAGTATGCCGCTGAGTGCACCACCATCATGGAAAATAAATATATGCAAAAAAACGAATACAATTTGCTAAACAAGGTGCCGACAGCAAAGGACTCGGGCAGGCCTCAACACCTTGTAGTGAACCCACCGTCTAGACTGAAAATAAGGATGACGGCGCCCGGTCAGTTGAAGTCAGTTGAGCTGAAGCAATGAACAAGCTTTTGAGTGGCCCAGACCCGACGCTCACGAGGTCCCCCCTTTTTTTTGTCTTTTACTGCATTACACTGCGCTTGGGGCCAAAATGTATTACTAAAAAACTGTAAAAAATAAAAATAAATTGTCTATTGTTTTACTGAAGATATGCCGCCCCTTTCAACTTCAATATATGTTTTTTTTTTTCAGAGCTACAGCAGGCTTTCCCAAGTGGCGGGCAACGGAGTAAGTGAATGTTGTCTGTAGAGCCCTTACTTTAAAATTATCTTTATACTTGTGCTAGTTTGTCGATAAAACGGCAAGCGTTAGGACGCTTGCCAGGAAGGTGCATAAAATCAAACAGCGCACAGCCTCAAAACATGCCAAAAGGAATGAAATTCATTTGTGTTGGGACGAAAGTGTTTAAAATGAATTTTTATTCTTGTACGCGGTATGAAGTCGCTCGAAATAAGAGAAAAAAAGATTAGGCAATGCGACAAATTTAAAAACTCCTTGCAAACTCTAAGATACATAGGTGCAAATTTGCAGAATAAAATGACGAAAGCCGTTTTTGCACAAAATCTTCAGCGGGGAAAAGAGAAATCAATCTTTTAGTCTCCCTCGGAGCTCAACTGTAATTTAAGCCTAAAAAAAGCATGGTTTCGGTTCATGCTCCACTTTTTGGAGAATATAAATAATTAAGTAATATGAAAGTTTTCAAAATTTAGTTTTCAGAACTCCCTCGTTTTGCTTAAGAAAACATAACAATCCTGCAAACTATACAGGTTGCATTCTCGATAGCAGTTAAAATGTATAATTTTACTTTACTCTCTGCATGTAACTGTAGCGTAAGGAACTTGCGTTTAGAGGAAATCGCGTTTGTAAAACAATGCTACTGACAAGTGTCATATTAATTGTGTCATTTGTGCCCTATATATGTAAAGCATATAACACATAAGTCCAGAGTACCTTACCGATTTTCGTCAAAGCTTCACGAAGCTGTAATAATGAAGCTTGAAAATTGACAAACTCTGCGCTTTTTGTAAATTTTTCTCCAAAGAATACGTCCGCGTAAATTCTGTTTCGAACAGTGAAAAGTCTCTAAACATCGACTTTCAATTACAGAAAATTGCCCCGGATAGATTTGCAATCTTCTTTGTAGTGCTAAAAATTTAGATAAGAGAATTCGAGCTAAACCATAGCCTTATTATTTGAATCTGCTTGTAATGGAGCAGTCATTGAAGTAAATATTTTAACTGACAACGATTAAGTAGCGGCATGACTGTTCCTATCTGACGACATCAGATCGTATTTCTTCTAACGAAATAGCAGTGTTTTCAGGCAACCTCCATCTGCAGTGACTTATTAAAATATTTTTAAATCATTTATGATCTCGAAGAGTGTATTTCATACATTCGTAATTAAAGATCACCTCCAGTTCTCTAAACGGCAATTATCCTTGTTTTTTTCTTACATAGCCGCCCGTCTATCTAATCTTTGTTCGAACTAACAGTATTCCCTCGAAGACCTCGAATGAACGCTTCTTTTATTATTGCATCTTCACTTCACACTCTACCATGCAACCTCCTCCCTCTCCTCCCTCTGCTCAATATATTTTTCGAAGAGTTCTAGCTTTGGCGGCACAGTTAAGACCCATCTTGCTGAGCAACTCATGCTGAACGTCATTCCCGCTGGCGTCCGGCTGCAGGTGAGTTGGTGGCTCAACTCTCCGCGAACTGACCCCATTCCAGCCACTCGTGCAAACGATTTCGAGCGTTCCCTGCCAATTACCCGCTTTCTACATATCCCCCCCTCCCACAAACTTCTTTCGTCGCATTTGACTGCTCCTCCCTCCTTTCCCAGCGCGTTCCATCTAAAAGACGGAGCCCGCTGGGGGCAGCGCTCCTCCTTCCCACTTTAAAGGGAGGACGAGGGAAACCGGGACGCATTCACTCATTCCCACGGAGGAAGACTATAAGGATTGGAAACTCCGCCGTCTGCGGCGACCAGAAAAGGTCACAAGCCCGCGGCGCCACTATCCTGCTGGCGGTGCCTGGCGGCCTGGAAAGAAACTACTGAAATACCGGCTGAAGCAAACACCCGTCTCGTCTACTTGTCGTCTGCTCTGAGCGCGCGCCGCCGGAGCGCCTGCCCGGGCACTGCATTTTTTTTTATTTTTTTCCCTGCTGGTTCTACGAGGCGCCGCAAGGCAAGGCGCCTCCACTGCATGCGCCCCCGTCGGCGCATACAACTGTGACTTTATCTGATCGCCTGCGCTCGCTCGCCCAGAAGGGAGTTTCACCTCCTGTATAGTCTTGCTCCTTCCCTATTTCTCGCTTCACAGTCGCAGCAGACTCGACAGTTCGAAATAAACCCAACTCCACCGTTCCTTTTTCGAAGTTCCCTCCGCGATTCCAGCGGTGACCTCCATCCCCAAACTTTCCCGCGCCTTCTCCTCGCACTTCCTCACTTCACGGCTTTGTTTTCCAACACATGGCTCGTCGGCTGGAAAAAAAAGTGAGAGGGAAATCATTCCCGGTTGATCGTCTCTGCACTGAAACTAACGACTGGGGCTGCATTGGATTTCAGCGCAGAGAGGATCAACGAAACTAACGACTGGGGTAGCATTGGAACCCGCCGCGGTGGCTCAGTGGTTAGGGCGCTCGGCTACTGATCCGGAGTTCCCGGGTTCGAACCCGACCGCGGCGGCTGCGTTTTTATGGAGGAAAAACGCTAAGGCGCCCGTGTGCTGTGCGATGTCAGTGCACGTTAAAGATCCCCAGGTGGTCGAAATTATTCCGGAGCCCTCCACTACGGCACCTCTTTCTTCATTTCTTCTTTCACTCCCTCCTTTATCCCTTCCCTTACTGCGCAGGTTCAGGTGTCCAACGATATATGAGACAGATACTGCGCCATTTCCTTTCCTCAGGAACTATTATTATTATTATTATTATTATTATTATTATTATTAGGTTATGTGTCTTTTTTTTCTATCGCCTTGACTGCTGCATTACCTCCCTGAGTGTCTTCCTTTGTAGTGAAATAAATTTACATTTTGTGCGTGTGAATGATGTTCCAGCACCAAGACCTTTGAGTTGTTCCTGGGCACCGAAAAATAAAGATTGATTATTATTATTATTATTATTATTATTATTATTATTATTATTATTATTATTATTATTATTATTATTATTATTATTATTATTATTATTATTATTATTATTATTATTATTATTATCAGCATTGGAGTGTGCGGCCGGTGCTCCTTCATGGCAGCCTCTCATTTCGGAGTGGGTTGAAATCAAAAAGACTAGGCCTAAATCTTCAGAGGTGTCTAAGTTTGCCGTTCTTCTACCCACGCTCAATACTTGGCGTTTCCTTCTTTTTACCGGCTGTATGTTAATACATGATATATATTTTTAGCGTTAAAGATGCGCCGGTGCGTTCGGTGCATGTGGACTGCACGGCAAGGCGGAAATTTTTAGAGCGATACAGTACAATGAATAAGCGATTAATAACTTTGTTAACGAAACTTATTTTTGAGCAGTCGTTTTTCGTCGCAAGATTGCATTACGAAATTGAGCGTCTCAGTATAGAAAGCAAGCTTGGTTGTAATTAAAATGTAATCATCATTGTGATTTTAGATATACAACCTGAAAAACGCTCTTTTGAAAACTAGTTAGGCTGGTATTCCAATCTTGCGGACTGATAAACTGGCGTCACTCGAATATTTAATGGAAGGAATATTTTTGGCGTTTATGTGTTTTATGACGCAGAAGTTACGACGTTGTTTCCGTGACGACACCATACGCAGCGTCGGAATTTGATAAATATGCAACGTGAAAAAGCCAAGTTGAAGAGAGTTCGAAGACATCTTTATTAGGTTCGGTACCTGGAGCCACGCTGCAGCTTAGCAAACTCTAAAAAAATGTGTTCACTTTCACCCTTGATGACAATTTCGCAATATATGGTTTTGCTCGAAACCCAAATATTCAACAGTCGATTAGTGAATTTTAAGTTAATAACGATATTTTATTTGCCCTTTATCTCATGAGCAGGAAATAGGCAAACTGAAACTTAAACTAAACTGGAACTCATATTATGCTTTGCAGTATGTATGTCCACATACACAGACAGCACCGGTGTGACTTTCACTGCTTTTAAAAAAAATAGTATCCATTAATTCAAGAGAACCAGTAGAAAGCTTCCTGCACAGTCAATGAGATTGTCTTTGGAGCCAGGTTACTTTTTTGTAGCCATGGTTGATATCCTCGCTTGCGAAAGCGTGATGTGTGCGGTCCCCGGTCCCGGGGCGCCATTTCTGAACATTATCTTGCGGTTTAGAATGCTTCCTAAAGCTCAAAGCGCTGAAAGCTCTGCGAACGTTCACCGGACTCATAGAGGTAACTGCTGTGGAAAATTCTTTTGCCGGAAACCGGAAAAATGTTAGCCTTGGTGAAGGATCATAACGCACACAATGTTTTCTTTTCCTATTTTTCTATCCAGCTGATAAAAATCTTGTCACTAGGTAAGTCGGACTCTAGCATAACACAGTGTTTAACGGTGGGGCTTATATAATGTAAAGCCTTCCTTAAAGGAAGTACCACTCCGTCGAATTCCAGCTTTCTCTTCTTTTCTACACCGATCTAATAATAATAATAATAATAATAATAATCATATTAATTGCTTCTGGGGGAAAGGAAATGGCGCAGTATCTGTCTCATATATCGTTGGACACCTGAACCGCGCCGTAAGGGAAGGGATAAAGGAGGGAGTGAAAGAAGAAAGGAAGAAGAGGTGCCGTAGTGGAGGGCTCCGGAATAATTTCGACCACCTGGGGATCTTTAACGTGCACTGACATCGCACAGCACACGGGCGCCTTAGCGTTTTTCCTCCATAAAAACGCAGCCGCCGCGGTCGGGTTCGAACCCGGGAACTCCGGATCAGTAGTCGAGCGCCTTAACCACTGAGCCACCGCGGCGGGGCTACAGCGATCTAAAATTGCCAAATAACTGAAGGCTGGTACATCTGCCTGCATGAAAGCATCCCTGCATATTAATCAACTTAATATGCTTGTTTCTTTATCGTCAATCTATATTTTGGTTAAAGAATAGTGCATCCGCAGCCCATGCTATAAGAAATGACAATAACAAACGAAAACGGTGACGAGGCAGTAGAATGGTAACCTCCTTCAAAACTATCATATCGTTTTAGGCGTTCGTCCTGCATTGTGTTGCGCATTTCATTCTATAGTCTCCACAAACTGAAGCGAAGATCAGACAAGGAAGAAGCGTTGCTTGAGCACTGCGCTGCAATATTTGAACTGTTTGATCAATGTGCCACGTCCGCAAACAGCGTGGAATATTTAAAGTGCCTTTCGACGTGCAGCAGCACCTAAAAATGCATTACAAATGAGTGTTTGGCTTTTGCGACTTCTGTCTTCAAAAGCGGGCGTCTGTGCTTAATTTTCAATGCAACGATCTCAATGGTAAGCATGCAGAAAAAAGAAATAAAGATTCAAGCACGTTCTCTATTTAGAGGACTTCCAAAACACGAGTGAAACTTCCCTAAACAATAAAAATAATAATTGGTTTTGGGAGAAAGGAAATGGCGCAGTATCTGTCTCATATACCGTTGGACACCTGAACCGCGCCGTAAGAGAAGAGATAAAGGAGGGAGTGAAAGAAGAAATGAAGAGAGAGGTGCCGTAGTGAAGGCTCCGGAATAATTTCGACCACCTGGGGATCTTTAACGTGCACCGACATCGCACAGCACACGGGCGCCTTAGCGTTTTAGCTCCCTAAAAACGCAGCCGCCGCGGTCGGGTTCGAACCCGGGAACTCCGGATCAGTAGCCGAGCGCCCTAACCACTGTGCCACCGCGGCGGGTCCACTTCTCTAAAACACTCCGTTAAGTCTAGAACCTTCACTAAGGACGTCACATAAAATGGAAAACATTTCCAAAAATCAAAACGGGGACGGCAGCAGCCGCACTTCTAGCAGCGGGCAGCGCAAGCTGCAGAACAGTGTCTGCTGTAGTCTTCGTCCAGCGTCCTGCTTTGCGGCAATATGTTCGAATAGCGTACTTTCCATTGCCACTTATAGTCTTCCAGTGTGCAAAATTTTGTAAGTGATCTTAATTTATTCACATCTTCGAACGTTCGCACGCGTGCGTTTCCTTATTCGGAAATCACACCGCGATCGGACATGAATACGAGAGCAGCTTTGTCTCCGATTCCTTCGCTCGTATTCCACAGCTATAAACCGCCCAAACCATACTGCTAACACAGTGCAAAGTAAGTGGCTTTCATTCCATCTTACACTCCCTGCGCTTTTTTGGGTCTACTAAGCTGATGGCTTTCACAGAACATGTATAGAATGTGCAGCTTTACAGTGGGAGCAGTTTGTGTTTTATACACCCCACCAAGCATCTGTAGGAGCAGCGGTCTGCAAACCCATGCATAACTCAAATCATCGATCATGCATAATAAAAAAAACGTAAAACCACATACGAAGGTCGACAAATTTGTGTCGAAATGGCCCCGAATCAAATCGAACAGACTTTTTGGAACCGCTTCTGCGTTAGCAAAGTTTTGCACATGAAACGATTACGACAGAATTCTCGTATAAGTCTCCTAGCTTCTTTCGTCACTACTACAACAGATAGTGCTTCGCAAGAGGAACGACTCGAGCGTCACACATCACCATGGCCACTCTCCAGCCTAGCTGATACGTAGGAGCGTTGATAAAACGAAGCCCAAATATTTACTGCACCGGCGATAGCGTATTCCTTAGAATGAGCTGTCGTAGATTAATAGCCGGAAAGGAAAAAAACGCAAAAAAGGAGGGAACGTCAACATAACCGCAGTTACACAAACACATCACAAGGCTGCATAGATGAAACCTTGAATCCCGCTCCGATAAATGGCCTCGCCACAACAGTCGTTTCTGCGTGTGGTCGAGTGGGACGCGGTTCTCCCGTGATGGAGACGGCCCGTTGCGGCAAACGACCACTTGGCGTGCGGGACTGAACCTCAAAGGCGAGGACAGCCTCCTTTTGGGGTAGCCGTCGTTTCTACCCCGGCGCTCCTTCATCGCACACACGCCCAGTGTATGCGGGCCCCGATATGTGCCGACACTCTACGGCGTCCACCGGGACGTTTACGGCGCTTTTCGGGGCTGGCTGCCTGAAAGTATGCGGGCAGTAAAAGTGCTCCACCCGTCGTTGTAGGCCGATAAATTCTGCAAGGTGCCATTTCTGCAGCTGATAGAGCGACTTGTGCGAGATTTGTTTTTCTAAAAAAAAAAAAAGGACTGCTATGACAGACGCGATGTACCTAGTTGGTCGTTTTCGGAGGGTGGTCACATTGCGATTCAGAAGGCCATTTCGGGAGGCGGTGGCTTCGCTTTCCGCTAACAGCAGATGGGCACAGTGGGAGGGGATAGGGGTGCATGTGGGGAACACTGGTGTGGCTGCAAGGCATGCTTTTTTAGACTCCGGTCTTTTGTTTCAAACCCTATATTCGACGAGTCAACCTAATAACAGTAAACCTAATAACAGTTCCCTATTCGCTGCCTTCCTGACTGCTGGACGGCCGTCACGTGACAATATATGTACATAAAAATGACAGTGGTTTAACTCTGTTACACCGAATAGTCGAAAAATAGCTTTTATTGCTTCCACTATAATTTTTCTGCTGCGAGAGTGACCCAGGTCAAATTTGAAGGTCACCATCGTATTACGCGCATTCAAATTCGCCTTTTTATCTATTTTGGTCCAATTTCATGGTCAAATTTGGGGGGGGGGGGGTAAATTTGTAAATAACACAGTCCGAATCTCGAGGTCGCTATCTATTGGACATAGTAAAATTAGCCTGGATATCGATTTTGGTCCAAATCCGAGAAGGTCAAATTTCAGGTGCTGGGCTGGGCCAAATATTTTGGTTGGGGCGGGCGAATGTTAGTAATGACCAGGCCTAAACGTCGGGGCACCATCGCATCAGCCATATTCAATGCATTCATCGGCACCTGACTTAAGGCTGTTGCTATAGAATCGCTAAGTCCGAAGGGTATTTGAAGCTCAGAAGAACCAAAACTGAAACTCAAATTTTTCCACTGAATAGAGCTGTCGCTCTAAAACACATCAGAGCGCCTATGCAATAAACGAGTAATTCACGCACACTTCTTGCATAAAGATTACATTAGAGAGCAGGAGGTGCTATAAGCAAGAAGACCTCATTAACAGATTTACAGAAACAGCATACAGAAACTGCAGAAAAATACACGGTGAGATATCTAGAGTCATTTATTGTTACAATCAATTTCTAACAATCATTTACTCAGCGAACCTGTAGATACAAGCGCGATAAAATCCATACTGTTCTCTAAATTACTCAGCAGAACAGGAACCTGATGAAAAGCGAGCTGCATGCCATTGTGCGTATTTATGGTATTTTTAAAGTCGCATTGTGAAGGCAGTACCGACTGAGACATGGCTTGCTATTTTAATGTGTTGCAAGTGTAATATTTCGTACATAGTATGCTTCATAACGTTTAGGAATTTCATGTTTAGGGTCAGATAACGCGTCTGTAGAGCCTTGACGTCTACTTCAATCATTTTTGGAACTCTTCAAGGTGTACTAAACAGTAATCCGAACTCGTCTTTTTACCGCGGGAACTCTATCTACACGTTCCGGGCATTCTTAGAAACTTTGAATTGTTGTCATGTGCAGCCGGCTTCCCTAATTAAATCGGAGTAAATGTTCTTCCGGCTCCCGTCTTTTTTCTGAACTCAACGCGGTAGGTAGGAGGAGTCAACCAACGCGTCAGCCAGTCACGTGGCGGCTTGCCGCTCTGCCAGCGGCGGAGTGATACGTAAATAAAAAAATCCACGTGTATTTTTATTTCCGTGGGCCTAATTTGGGGATATATTGTCTATGACTGAAACCTTTTTGCACAGAAACCTAAAAACTAAATAAAAGCGCAAGCAAAGCCGCCACTGAACTGGCTGAAAGGCACTTCACGCGTTGATTGACTCCCCCTACCTGCCGCGTTGAGTTCAAAAAAAAATGTAGGAGCCGGGACGTTTAATCCGATTTAATTAGGGCAGCCGGTCGCACATGACAACAATTCAATTCAAAGTTTCTAAGAATGCCCGGAACGTGTAGATAGAGTTCCCGCGGTAAAAAGACGAGTTCGGATTCCTCTTTAGTGCACCTTTAAGGCCTTTTCTGCGCTACAGTTCATCTTGTATATTTAAAGAAACGTTGAAATAAAAGGAGAAAGAAATGAGTTCGATGGAAACAAAAAATAGTGAGAGAAAGAAAGCAGAGTGAAAGGAAGAAAAATAAAGTAGGTAATATCTCTTAACGCTTCGCAAAGGCACCCTGCACGAAAAGTAGACATCTGTTTAGGAACAACGCAGAAAAATAAACAATAAAGGATGTAAGTGGAGATGAGGCAGAGTAAATTGCGCGCACTTTGAATTGCGCCAACCTTAGTTGAATAGTATGCACCAAAAGTGTGCGAAGAGATGTTATCAACTAGGCTAAATAATAATAAACTTGCTGAAGCGCAAAACATTACCCTTGCTACTGGAATCCCTTTTCCTCCTGGCGCCACCAGGACTCAAACTTTCCACCCGGTTTATTTTATCTGCACGCAACTATGATGATGATGATGAGAGATGATGATGATGACGGTAACGACGACGATGATGATGATGATGATGGTGATGACGACGACGACGATGGTGATGATATCTTATGGCGCAAGGGCATCCGCTGCCAAAGAGCACCATGGCTCAAGGTATTTTCGTGTACTAAAAGTGAGGTGAAAGACGCATTTCCCAAGCATTTCACCCTGAATATGCCGAGCCCCAAAACAGGGGAAAGCTTGTACCCTTTGTATCACCGGTGTGTACCCGGCGTAGTGCGCACAACTAGTTTTATTCGCAGCATGTAACTCCTACGTTAGTCTTTTTTGTCTTGCTCGTCACACCTTCCCTGGCCTTGGGATTTGTTCACTGTCGCGTTAGATTTTTGCCTCATTATAACACGGACGTACGGTTGAAAACGAAAGGAATCCAAGCTGTGAAGAAAGAAAATCCGCATGAACGACTGAAGGCGTTGAATATAAGGAAAGACGTGAGAGCGGCTGCTGATAGCACGCATCGTACCGCGAATGCGCTCCTCCCCCCCCCCCCCTTTACACACACAAAAAAATGTTAATGCTGGCCGTATCGCTCGCTTTTCAGCGAACAGCCGCCAATCAGGTCCAAGAGAACTCTCAGATGAGCACTGACGCCTGCATTCTAACGTCATACCGGTGGCTTAAGTCGAGTAAAAAACAACCATCAGAAAATGACCGCCAGCGCCTGCGCGTCAAAAAAGTAAAGAAGGCAGATTAGCGCAGCGCTGACGACGTCAAATAAAAGCCCCGCCGGAATCCGCTCTCCAAATTACGTGCGGGACGATTGCCGGCTGTGATTTGCTAAGGCACTCGCAGGTACTGAAGTGAAAAGCGCGGTGCTAAATGAGAGCTTGAAGGAAAAAAATATTGGGGAGGACAAAACGTGCACTGCGCAAGTGCAGCAGCAGGTAAAGTAAAAAAAATAAATTGCACTAAAACACAATGAGCGACGTTTTTTTTTTTGTTAGTCTTCTTCATGAAACGGTGCAACACAAAGATACGACGATGAATTCGTAATGGGCCCGGCAACGATTCCTAATGGTCGCGCCGGGATGGTTTGAGCAGTTAACGGGCGCCTCTAACGATCCTGCGGTCATTTGGATTCTCTTTGATGCAGTCGGCGGGCAGAACTCTGCGTCAGCCTGTGCGGTACACTCTGATTAAAACCGAAGAAAACGCGACAGGTCCAAAGAATGTGAGAAGAACCGAGGCTAGCAGCTCAGCTGACAACTTGGAATGAAGACCGTCACGAAGACAGGCTTTGCCAGCTTCTTTACTTTTCTTGTTATGAATGTCACTAGCTGCTTTTTGGTTGTTTTTTTGCCCCGAAAAGCCGTATGTAGAAAGAGAGGCGTTCCTTACTTTGTTGCCGAGGGGGTAGTAATTTTGTAGCGATCATTGTAACGTTCGCGCTTACCTTTTCTCTCTTTATTTGAGATGTTTGATATTAGAAGTGTGAATATTAAGATGACATGTAAGGTGTTCGTATTTTCTCGTGGAAGTGTTACTTTGCTGCCGCCAGATGCAAGGCGGACTGACAAGGAATGATAGCCTTCATCAACTTGCATCGCGTCGTCGCAAAGAACTACCGCTAGTAATAACGTTGCTCAGTATCCTATGTAAAGTGTGCGTTGTTTACCTCGAGTCGTGAGACTCATTACACCTCGCGAGAGCGGAATGCTAGAGAGCAGTGAGAAGTTTTATTACTAAAACGTGAAAACACAAGGAACTTCTTTTCAAAATTATTCTTTCAATGCAAAGTCGGCCAAAATTAATTAGGAAGCAACCGCTTTAGACGTTTCAGTCCATAATAAGGTAAGGAATGACCTATTCATTAACCACGAATAATTAACATTAAGGTGTAAGAACATTACCGCGAGGAATGTGCACCATGCAAGCTTTCAGATAACATGAACCACCTTCGGGATGGAACTTTCCGCTGTCTACTTTCGAGTACTGCCCTCGGCAGACATTCCTGCAGTCACACATGTTGACAAACAAGACACGTTCTCAAAGTTCGAAGCCAGTCAAGTTGTGGGAATGATAAGGATTCACTGAAGATCAGTGCCGGATAAAGACGCAAGAATTTATTTGCAATTGCAGCACAACATTTTACAGACTTCCCGCTAGACTGCTCATAGAGCTAAAGACAGAGAGAGTGAATATTAGAATATATTCTTTATACCGAAGATTTCTTACACAGATAGCCAACTTAACCATGATCATTCCCTGCGCTTTACGTATGTGGGCATTCCTTGCGCACCTCGTCTTAGGAGTCCACTGCTGATTGCTTGGAGTAACACCGATGTCACAGCTCCTGCATGATTTGGGAAGCAGTCATACAAGCATAAAACGATGACACGTATGATGCTCCAGCTCCTCGTCATTCGTTCGTTACATAAATTATTCCTCGAGAGCGACCTCTAATGCACCCGACCTTTGGAGCTGAGAGATAATGACCGCTGCATGGCAGGCCGCATATGAGCTTATACGATCATTCCGACGGGCAGCACAGAGCGGAGTGTCGCCACTAACGAGCAAACACAGAAGGCAGCAACAAGGTGTGAAGAAAGCCTGTGCAATGACGCAGATACTTCAGTACCAAGAGAAGAAACGCATTCGTCAACTTGTGGGCGCGATGCAACACTCACGGGACTGAACTGCTGTGAAAATACGAAACTACACGCTACATCGATCCCTAAATGTTAGAGAAGAAAAATTCTCCCCTTAGTTTTACACAGGCAGTGACCATCTTTCTCCAATTTTCATCGATGTAAATTATACACTGTGCAAGATATATGGCCATTTATTCGTTTACGCGTAATACCAGCAACAGAAAAACATGGTTATGCTAAAACTAAAGCACCTCAGTTGTCCCCATTTGGTCATCCCTGTAACATTGGCGGTGGTTTAGCTCTGGTTAAACCAGGAGTGACGCGATAGCTACAGCTGGCTGAGTGGAACTTGATCACGTGACCAACCACGTGACGAACCACGTGATCGGCCTCGGCGCCGCGCCGCCGGCAGCTGCTCCGCACCACGTGACCAACCACGTGACAGCGTGGCGGCGCAGCCACAGGGTGGCACGGGTTTCTATTCATGACATTCTATTCAAAATTTCGGGTTTCTATTCATGACATTCTTTCTAGTCTTCCTCCCAGCCAGACAAATCATGGTCAAAATGTTATAGTTGTCACCTCTAACGTCTTTTTTCATGACACCAAATAGCTCAAGGCATCCATATGTATAGCCGGCAGATAGTTTCGGCCAACTAAAGGAGGCAGTTCGGTAGTCACCACAACTATAAACGCCGGCTTCAGAAAAGCTGGGCTGACACAGCATATGTCTACATGTGCATATGCTTGTCCTGTAGAGAGGTTTGTCTGAACTGGGTCTCATTACTCTTCGATCTTTATCCAGATCGAGGGGAGGAGAACCACGTCGCGTTTTTGATCACAATAGACAAGACTCAGAAGACCGTGTTCTTTCGGCCAAAAAAAACGAGTCGCAGTTTTTTTGTTTGGTTGTTGTTGTTTCGCTCAGAAATTAATGGCACCATGGGAAGGGCGGTCCTGGTTTCACCATGTATATTAAGAGAGCTAAAGTGGCCTTATGTGGAAGACATGCCATTCATTAGAGTGGAAAGAGCCGTCGACGCATAATAAATAGGTTCTCTGACTAATGACTTTCTTTCTCCCGATAAAGCTGTTTCACTCAGCCCACTTTGCAGAAACAACTATTGTGTTAAAAGCGAATGGTAGTTAACGAGATAAGGAGGGATCACATGTTGCCGTGAAATGTTCTTTACTTTATTCATTCTTTGGTTACAATTTGTTTTCCACCAGTGATCCGCAGACTTTGTTTGCCACGCGAGACGTCCTCAGATTTAGCTAGAGCGATGATAACCACGAGCGCCACGAGTGGCCGATTAATACGCTAGGAATCAGAAGCCAAAGTATTTTGCTAACCCTCGTAGCTTCAGCATACATCTTGCAGGTGAAATCTACACGTGCACGGCAATTTTATCCTCTTTACTCTGGTTAGAAGTTTGCACGATAGACTGCTTTTAAAGTGGTGTCTGTGGAAAAAATATATGTTTTTGCTCCTGCTCTCTGATCTCTCCTTGTCAATAATATTTGACTTTAGGCTAGTTGGCTCGCCCTTCAATAAGAGGGCGACTCGGTGAATGTAGCAAAATCTTTAGAGCAAAATTAGAGTTAGCCTCAGGGTAAAAACAAAAAAAAATATTACCATAATACCTCTTCAGCCATCGATCCGTGTAGCCATGTGTGCAATGCGTAAACGGTGATACTAACGACAGCATCTAATAAATTGTAATTTATGGTTTATGGCGGTTTAACGTAACAAAGTGACTCTGGCTTTAAGAAACGCCGTAGTGAAGGTCTCCGGAAATTTCGACCACCTGGGGTTCTTTAACGTGCACTGACAACGCACAGTACGCGGGCCTTTTGAATTTCGCCTGCATCGAAACTAGACCGCCGCGGCAGGGATCGAAACCGCGTCTTTCGGGTCAGCTGCCGAGCGCCATAACCACTGAGCCACCGCGGCGGCTAAAATGTAAACTTACCGCTAACGATTGTACGCTACCGAATAGCATCTCTTTAAAGCCCGATCGCTCTAAGGCACGTCGCAGCGAGCTGACTAGGTGAGAACAACAAAGTATAAAAAGAAGCCAGCAGTTTATTCCGGCTTATAGCCGTTTGGTTGTGCTGCTTATGGAGGGGAGGCACTCTGGATACATCTCCAGTGGTCGTTACAGAGCACTTAGAACGCAAAAATGCTATACATTTATAATAAACTCTAGGCATCGCCAACCAAAAACTTAATTTGAAAAGACGATAGCTACTGTCCCCAGTCACCCCTGAAGAAGGAGCCGAGCCGGCTCCGAAAGATGGTTTTCAAATTAAAGTTTTTGGTTAGATATGCGTAGAGTTTATTACAAGTCTTCAGACCCAACAAGATAGGCAAATCTGTCAAAATATTTAGTTTTCAAAAGCTATACATGCCCGAATGAATTATTCACAAAGCACTGCAGGCAGCACCACTTGAGCAGTTAAACCAACCCGACCGTCCCTAATCGAAAGCAAGAGATCCAATTAGCTAGCGAGGCCGAATTTCATTGTACGAATAAAAATAACCCATCCCGCCTTGATGAAAAGTTATCCGGAAGCATAGCGTTACTCCCTTACCAAGCTTAGAATGGCGGCACAAAGGAACACACTTCAGCATAATTGAAATTCGACGTCCCCACCGAGAACACGGCGTTGATTGATGCATTTTAAACTATAGGCAGCATTACGGTTACGTTCATCACTTTGCACGGAGCCCCTGCGGATAGATAATTTAACCCGGAAACGATAGGCAAAAACCCTGTAAGGAAAAACTTGAAGGGCCCCTGTAGGTATAATCAATCAAACGCCGCTGCGAGGAGAGTCGCGTTTAAGTAAGATTACAGAAGGGCGGTGCGCTTCTTTACAAAGCATCTCAAATAGGCGCCCTACCTATTCATGAAATCCTGTTTTATATCAAGAATATGTGGTAAATGTAATTTGTTTGACTCCGTGGGGAGGGCGCTTCGTTTTTTTAAACATTCTTTAATATGTGGTACAATGCTGAGTGTCTTCAGTAATTCATGTATATACATATGATTTTATTTATCAACAGATACAACAAAAAAAGGCTAAGATTGCTTCTTGCAGCCTTTACCGCAACATAAAGTTAGAATAAAAAGCAACATTCCAACGATCAGCGAAGAAACCCGGGCAAGTTGTTAGAGATTCATAATGAACAACGCCAGCAACAATCATTGGTTTCAGGAAGCGTAAAGCCCTAAACTTTTTATCTGTACAAGCTTTGATAGGCACCGGCTAATCATTTCAGTTGCGTGCAGGGCTGGCGTCATGTACAGGTGCCATTTTATTGTGTGCCTGACTCCATGCGATAGACTGCACACTCCGGGAACACAAGGCTCAAAGGCCACTACAGTTCATGCGATAGTGATTGCACGAATCCATCCAGGAATCTCGCCTAGCTCCGCCACGGTGGCTCAGTGGTTAGAGCGCCCGACTACTGATCCGGAGTTCCCGGGTTCGAACCCGACCGCGGCGGCTGCGTTTTTATGGAGGCAAAATGCTAGGGTGCCCGTGTGCTGTGCGATGTCAGTGCACGTTAAAGATCCCCAGGTGGTCGAAATTATTCCGGAGCCCTCCACTACGGCACCTCTTTCTTTCTTCCTTCTTTCACGCCTTCCTTTATTTCTTCCCTTACGACGCGGTTCAGGTGTCCAAGGATATATGAGACAGATACTGTGCCATTTCTTTTCCCCCAAAACCAATTATTATTATTACTCCGCCGCTTGTTCAAATGCACCCCTCTTTTTTCAAGCGCTGACATTCATTGCAGACTTAAAGACCTGCCGGCGAGAGAAATTATGGAAGCATTTCTCATTGATATTGCTAAGGTCGCCTGCCTCAAATGCCCATAAACTGTGTTATCCAATAACGAGATAAAACTGTTAGCCGATGCCTTTCAAGGCTTGCAGCGGTCAAAATAGTTTAGGGGTGTATGTTTCCTCAAGCCGGAGCTTGCTGCTGGTAATTCGTTCTTTCTGTAGACGTGAGCCGCCTTGATGGCCTTGTCGCTTTCATTGGCGGTTGTTTCATTTTGTTTTTTAGCTTTCCAGCTCTTTGTGTAAGTTCTGCTTTCCCTGCAATAAAGCTCAGCTGAATTCAGTACTTGTCACGCATTTGTTCTCTCCAATTCCGTGCTTTCCATCACGCTGTTCCGTCACTCAATCCAGGTGCCCATTCTTTTCATTTGTGGTGTCCCCGACATCGAAGCTTCATATGCGGTTCTTCTCAGCCTCATTCAGCTCTCTGTTGCTCGCATCGAAAACAAGGCAGCGAAATAATACAGTGCAAAAACAAGGAAAGTGCTTTCTCTTCTAAAGTACCGTTATTTTATTTTTTTTTCAGAAGTAGCCGTTCTAGTGAGGTAGCGTGTAGTAGCCCACGGACGGGCCCTTGTTGAGAAATTTTGAACGCTTTGAATCTTGTACCGCAGTAAAGCGAAATATTATCAAAGCAACTCTCTTCGCGCAAAACCAAGAATTTCTCAGGATAACACCAATTCCGTGCGTGTGCGTTCGTTCGAGCGTGCGTGCGTTCACGGTCGACCTGGGTATGGGCACAGGAACTCATCTATGATTATGGCAGTCTGTGCAGCTCACATTCCGGAAATGTTGGTCAAGATGGAGCTTGTTCTGTCTTAAAGGTCGGTCAGGGGCTGAAGGCGTTCCAGGCTCATCAGTTAAAGCATTTCTTTCTTTTGATAGAGACGCTCTGCGCACACGTGTATATATTTTGTCGATCTACATTGCTTGGTGAAAAGAAACCGCCAGCTTTCACCGCGCATGCAAAGCTCATGTTTACGACAGCTGTAAGCGGCAGGCAGCGGTGCTGCGAGCCCACAAGCCAGTGCGCATGCGCATTTGGCGTCTTGTAAAAACAGATAGTGCCTGCGTTGCCCACTTGCCTTTATATTCAGCCAGTTATCGCGTCATACTCAGAGACCGCCCTATTTCTTGAAAACGGCGAATTGGAGCTGGCAAGAACCACCTAAAGAGAAAAGGCAACCTACTAAAACCAAACTGCCGCTAAAGAGCGAATTTTTACCCAAGTAATGTTCTACAACTTTCCAGGGGAAAAGGAAATGAAAAAAGTGTGGCGAATGAAAAGAATCGCGCCGAGTCAAAGCTCCTCGACACCAGGCGGGTCATGCTCTCCTACCTTAATTCCTGTCGACCTCGGAAAAGCGAGCTAGGCCAGTGCTGCGTTTATGAACACGGCCTTCGCCTCAGCGTGCGTAGACGATGGGCGTTGCCTAATTAGAGCGGTCGTTGACAAATGACTGGCCGCGCGAACGTGCGTTACCCGTTCGAGCACGACGCATAGAGTTCTCTGGATCCCAGTTGTACTTCCAGCCATCGAGGCGTCACGCTTTCTGCACCGAACCTGATGCTGGTGTTTCAGGGCGGGGCTTAACGCCACGCCGCCGTGATTAACGATGCCTTCATTTTTCAGTGGGTCCTCAAGCTCAACGAACCGCTACCGCAGCCTTTGCGCGTATTGTCAGGTGACGAATGTGTTGGACAGCCTTATTGTGAAGGTGGCGATAGTTTCGCCTTGCGTGCAAGTGCGTGGCAGTCTGCTGACGTGCATGACTGCGAAAGCATGGAACTTAATAATAATAATAATAATAATAATAATAATAATAATAATAATAATAATAATAATAATAATAATAATAATAATAATAATAATAATAATAATAATAATAATAATAATAATAATAATAATAATAATAGTAATTGGTTTTGGGGGGAAAGGAAATGGCGCAGTATCTGTCTCATATATCGTTGGACACCTGAACCGCGCCGTAAGTGAAGGGTAAAGGAGGGAGTGAAAGAAGAAAGGAAGAAAGAGGTGCCGTAGTGGAGGGCTCCGGAATAATTTAGAACGCGGGTTTTGGCAGGACGCCTGCAGCCACTGTATATTTAGTTGTTTTTTAATTTTAATTTTTTCTGTTTTCTTTATTTATTTATATTTAGTTTTTTATTTTTATTAGTTTTTATTTTATTTTTCATTCTTTGGATTTTTTATTTCTTGGTTTTATACTTTCATTCATTTTCAATGTTTTTTTTTTTGCTATTTCCGTGCTGATGACATCGTTTTATTGACAGGTGAGGCGGACACTTTCTGCTAACGGGCCCTTCCGGCGGACTCATGAGCCATTAAAGACTTTAGCCTAAATATAAAAGCAAGGCTGAGTAGTAGGCCTGCTGGTAATGCATGTTCACAAGGGTTAAAACAAGTCAGAAAAGGCGCACATGCAACGAAGCATAGTCAGCCTGTGTCCTGTGCTATTGTTCGTTCTGGGTTCACCTCTTTTGGGCTGATTTGAACACTTTTGAATTTAGAACCAATACCAGCTACATAAAGAAAAAAAGCAGCGATTATAGACTGTTTATGACCCGCTTGTTCGAGAGCTCATGTGCGTGCACATATCAAACTCCCACTTTCTTGAGAGAATTCGGCATGGCGTATTTAGCTTTGTCCGACGCAATGCACTGGGAGGAAATTAGGAAGATGACAGCGGGAGCCGCGTGATTGGTGGGGGGCACGTGCACGAAAGGCGCGCCCGAGTTTATTTTCAGGTCTCTTCACAAACGCATTATCGATACACACTTAACAGAGATTCGCAATGCATTTTTTTGCACTCCAAACTCTCATCCACCGCAAGCTCTGCATCAACACTCTCCTCACCTGCGCCCTCCTGCACCTCTTAAAGGACGCGTCCTGTCCTGTCGTAGCTGCCACTCACCCTTTGCTAATCTGGAGCACTGGCTCTTCGAAATCCCAGTAGGCATCCCAGCAACCTTCTTCCCCACTCCTTCGCATACTACCTCGTCTACTTGTTGGTCAAATGTTTAGGGGAATCCCCCAAGATGGAGTAGATTTGTAATAAGATAGATAGATAGATAAAGAGAAGGAGGGAAAGGCAGGGATGTTAACCAGAAAGGGCTTCCGGTTGGCTACCCTGCACTGGGGAAGAGGGATTAGGGGACTAAAAGGAGGAAGAGAGAAGGGGTTAAATGCATAACACACACACGCACAACGCTGTCACAATTTGTCACTCAATCCAGTCGCTCTCAAGTAGGCAAAGAGTGC
Organism: Amblyomma americanum; assembly: GCA_030143305.2. Classification (NCBI taxonomy): domain Eukaryota; kingdom Metazoa; phylum Arthropoda; class Arachnida; order Ixodida; family Ixodidae; genus Amblyomma; species Amblyomma americanum. The sequence continues at coordinate 96,709 of JARKHS020007500.1, forward strand.
CTTGTATGCCTTGAGGGCAGTCGACTGCTGTGGCCATGGACCGAGGATCCCGAAGATCCCGGACCAGGACGATTTTTTCTTTAAATGCGATGTTTCTGAGAAAGGTGTATAGCATTCTTTTGCAACCGTATAGCTGCGCTTGGGTGGATGCCAATGAGTGATTACACCCTGATTACTCGCCTACTCTGTCGCGAGACTAAGTGATCCTTCGGGCGCTTATTGCGTGTCGCTTTTAAAGTGACTTTTCATCCTCTCTCTTTCTCCCCGGCACGTCCGCGACAACGAAGCCTCATAATGAACTCGCTGCGTATGGGGCCTCGAACGCAACCCATAATAGCTGCAGGAGCTCATTTCGCACAGCTCGGTGTCACGTGACTTGAGCGTTTTCTTACTATTTTCAGCCACTCAAAGGCATAAACTTTCGGCATAACGTGGAGGCAGCGGTATCCATCTCAATCTCCGCAACAGGAATGGCTTCAACATGAATTTCGGAGAGTTTGGGGCTACAACGTATAGGCTAGTAAAAAGGAAAGTGCTTCTGACAAGCAACACTTCATGATGTCTTCCTCCCTTTTCTCCGCGGAAAATCAACAGGTGCCATTTTTACCAATTATGGTTAAAAAGTTGGTTATCTAATGAGATTTTCGATATTAACAGCGCAAGGATGGAACAAAAGAAGAGGGGTGGGGGCGGAACGAAACAGGGCTGCTGTGTCTCCCCTCTTTTTGTGCCATCTTTGTGGTGTTAATATGGAAGTACGTAAGCACCTTGCCCAAAATATTGTATAATGAGCTTTCCTGAACTGCACCAACTAGTCGCATGAACCCCAATAACCGGGAAAACTATGGCAGCCTAGCTCCATCGACCCCAGAACAAGGCCCTGTTCAAAACTTCGAGTAGCTTTCAAGAGCGCGTTCTTGGAGGAGACAGCTTCCGGCAAGGAGACTATAGCATGGACGTCCGCGGAGGGGAATAGATTACTTTTCGCCGGCGAAAAGTCAGCCGCGATGATGTATGCCGCCTTCAGTGAGTAGCGACCATATGACGTCCGTGCCAAATTTTCTTTGCATTCAGCGTTGCATCACACAAGGGTGGCACCAACGATGCTCCTCTTCTCCCCAGCCTCAACTTTAGCAATACGTCTCTTGGACATTTTATGATGGCTCGTTGTTTACCCAGTCTCCATTTGGCTTTCTACTAACACTTTAAGCATATTCTTGGAACTTGCGCACAAAATTAAATTTCAAGAGCCAGTATGCAAAGCGTGAGAGCGAGTGTTATTATATCAAGGAAGGACGCGTAGAGAGATATACAGGAAATAAGAAAGGCTTTTTTCTAAAAGGCTTTCTTTCTGCAAAGTCACGTTTTATAGCTTTGTTCTAAAGCGGTCAAAAGGAAATACAATCAATTGAACAAGAACAGAGAGCCAGATAGCAGGCAAATAATTTTTCTATTATTATTTACTTTGCACAGTTTGTTGCATTCGCGCGATTTTATGTGATTTAAGACGTCTCAAGGTGCTGATTTACTTCGTAGCGGAGCGCATAGTCTGAAATGAGAACAGAGTTCTTGCGCGCCGCGAACGCTTTGTCATTAGTAAAAGCGGAAAGGATGGTATTCTCATATATCCCCAAAATCTCACATCGATTGAAGAAGTTCTGCCTTCGCCTGCGCTTCATCGTTACCTTCCAGAACCCGCAAAGCTTCAGAAGCTTTTTCGAAACCCATGTTAGCACAAAGACGGTAGTCAAAAATACTCGAGAAATGATCGAAAATACTTTGTATATGCGTAAATGGGACAGTTTATTCGTTGTCATTCATCATCGTCATCATTGTCAAGTAGCCACCTAGATTAAAGTTGGGCCTCCTATGTCACGTGACCTCGTGACGTCATCACTACCTGCCCGTAGTATTGTGAGCGAACTACCCGCCGTGGCTGGTGACAGTTAATGACAAGGTCAAGAAAGGTTCCTTGGAAAGAGCGACCTGGGTCTCACAAGGTCTACCGGTAGCAGCACCTGTCATCGTAGGGCGTGGCGCATTGCTTAACCGCTGCACCACTGCGCCAGGAGCGGAATGAGGACCCCCTGCGATCTATGAATGTAAAGAGCGGCCAATTCCCCATATATGGGCATTAACCCTTTAGCGCTATCGCGTGTATCGCGGAGCTTGTTTCCTGTAGTTTCCTTTTTTGTTGTATCTGCACTTTGAAAGAAAAAAAACGCTGACTTTATGTTTTTTATGAAGTGCACGGCTGGAAAGTGACAACTGTTTGTGGTCGGCGTGCCCTTCGTTGTCCTTGCATGTTTTGCTCTGTTGTGCTTCATAAAGTAGGCAGGTCTTTTTATTGCCTAATCTAGAGCAAACTACGCATAATTTCGTACCACATGAATTCAATACTGAGAACTTGTGGTCGCTGTTTCTTTATATTTCTTTCATCTAGTGGGGCGATGTGCTCATATCGGTCTCTCTACACTATTCATGTAGAGCACGGAGAAGCCTAGACACGTCAGTATTGAAGAGACTTGATGATGATGATTAATTTTTATACCACAGATCCATCTGTGGCCAAAGAGCGCCATGGCACAAGGTACTTTCTTCTACTCAAGGTGGTGTCAACGACTCATTTCCCAAGTATTTCACCCCTCATAAGCCGAGTACCCGACCAGGGGAAAGCTCGTACCCACTGTATCACCGGCGGGTATACCCAGCGGCACTGGGGATCGAACCCCGCACCTCCCGCATGCGAGGCGGATGCTCAGACCACTGGGACACCGCTGCGGTCAATACTGGAGAGACTTATTTGCAGGCCGTAAAGTGTGAGCCCGAACCGTCGCAGTTCGTGTTGCCTTTCTGAAAGTGAAACATTATCAGAATGCTCAACATTCCCACGCTTGTGGCTTTCGAGGGGAAGCAAAAACAAAAGAAAGCAAACTTTGCGTTTGTACCAATAGCCTTCATAAAGAGCGGCGTCTAGAAGAGTGTATTTCAGCTCACCACCCTCGAGGATCGATGTGAATCTCCTTTACCCTCGTATGCGAAAGCACTTTACGGCTCCCATTCGAAAACAATGGGCCCTCGCGAGATGACAGCGAACGCAACTGTCCGCAAGTGACAATAATATTTTTATGACAACTCTTCCGAAAAACGTTACATTCACATTTCCCCTTCTTGCGATGCGTGCTTAGGCTGATTGCCGTGGGTCACTTTTATGGCCTTCTAATGTCCGCTAACGCTCTCAGAGTGCGTCAGTCGCAGGGTGTTGTCTCCTAAGTGAATTCATTCCAATTTTATTGCCGCCGTTATATGGTGACACGTGCATGCAGGATCTGAGCGCTAAAAAGTGTCGCGCGTGTATTTTCCCGCTCTTTCCGGAGTTTCTGTGAGCACACAGAGTGCTTTTCGAGGACGGCCACTAACCTTTGTAGCTCCGGGTAATTAGAACTCTGAGCTGCATTGCGCACAACTCTTCCAGCCTTTCAATTCCAGCAACGGTTTTTATTTTGTCCATAAAGAAAGCTGTCACAGAATGCCGCTGCTGCTGTTGAGCACGTGTGTCTTGAATAAAAAAAAAACAATATGTTTTCAATTCTATCAGACTAAAGCGTCGCCCCATCGAGGCGTTCTAGTCCTCACCACTTTTTGAAGCAAGCGAGGGAGAGCCAGGGTGAACAGCCGTTTTTGATGAATTCTATGGTTCGGGTAAACTTAAACATAAAGTGCGGTTTTGGAAAGGAGAGTGGCGGTAAAGTCACCCTTCTCTCGTAGGCAGCGAACTCAACTACACACCCTGGAGGCAATTCCAAGCATTCGATTAATAAATCTTCCGACGGCGACCTCCCAACGTTAGTCTGCGCACCCACGGTAGGGCACTCCAGAGAGCCGTATAGCCGAATCGGGAGAACGGAGACAAAAGACTCCCTACCCGTTAGACAGCCATAAAATGCGGCAGCTCACTTTTCATCTTGTCTAAGGAACGTGGCATTCACCAAAGAATGAAGCGCACCATACACTCGGCCGTGCCGGTCGAACTCTCTTATACTTGGGCACCCACTCAAACGGAAGTCAATCTTGCTTTCCTCGGGATCTCTTTATCGCCTGTTTACGCCTGGTTTCTGTACGTTTTCTTTACTGCACCGAAATTTCAGCTTTGTTACAAAACCGAACCCCAGTGCAGAAAGAAAGCAGTGCATGACCAAGGAAACTCAATAAATCGCTGAAACCCGAGCATGTAGTGCAGTGTTAGGGGCGCTGCTTGCGGCTAAAGTCATTCTTCGTGCGTGAGAACCAGGGGCACTCTGGGGGAGAGTGGAGGTGGGTGCAGGTGGCAGCGCTTCTGGAAAATGATGGTGGGCGGGTGAGCAGCATACCCAGCGCCCTTAGGCGATCGCAGCAGATCGGGGTGAATTCGGGGCGCCCTCCACGCCCGGACGGTGGTCGGTGCATTTGCCAGAGCACCTTCCGGTGGGTGCGCCCCCACGCAACTGCAAAAATCCACGGGTGACGTTTGCAGTAAGGCCCAGAGGAATGAGGGGCGCCATATAGCGATTATCACGGTAAAAGCGGCCGCGAAACTGAATTCAAACAAGCATAAAGTAGCGTGGGCAAAATTAAAAGAAACGAAACCAATATCACCCAGCTCGCAGTGGGAGAGCCAGTTGCCCTCCTGAAACACCGCCCACCTGACAGCTTCTCACCCGCCTGAGTAGGAGACTGCCGACCCACACACCGTCACCCTTAACCTACCTCTCCACCACACCTCCACCGCTCAGAAGTGCCACCCACCAATCATCCATACACCTCCACCCACCTTCACCATGCATAAAAATTCAGTCACCGGTTGACAGGCTTTACTAGCAGTAAAAATATTCATTATAGTAAAATCAGCGAAGTTATTAACGAAGGTAAATGCGACTGTTTTCGCAGCCTCGCATCCGGTATCTGGTCATCCTGTAACTTGTTTCATTTAAACTCTTTGAACACCTTACACTCCGGTGTCTCTCAAGCGCCGATTTTCAAGCCCATGAAGCTCTGCTCGCCTTGTAATTTATACTTGAGATTTAGATACCAAGAAAAAATTGATTTCATTCAATTAATAAACATTCAAAAGGAAAAGCAGCACCCGTGTAGAAATAATATGGCAATTAACTGGTAATGCTCGAAAAAAGCCAAGCACTGCACTTAGAGCAGCCACAGGCAAGCTATTATTCGGGCATGGGGTCAACTCTCCCAGCACTTGCAACAAATTGGGCCAAATTCGCAGTGAACAAAACAGTTGTCGCTCCCGGCACAGGAAACGAAACGACCTGGCGCCTCGAAATCACATAGCCGGAGCACACCGGTCGCCAGTCATCCATCACGGCGGCACCACATTTGCAACGCATTGCGAAACGCCTCGTCTACGCATTCTTGCGTGCTGCACCGCCCGGGCACAGTGTGGCTATCACGTTCGAAAAAGCCTAGTGCACTTTGGAAGATATCCTGCCACAAGGTTACACAACACTGCTCCTCACGCCTTCAGCAGTGAGTGAGCATGCCCGGAAGGAAAGCCTCGTTCTACTGTGCATGGCCTAGGATTCGTTCTCGGGCTAACATTCTGAAGTTGGCGTATATAAATGCCATATTCCCCCAGTAAATGCCTGCAGTTTTGCAGCATTTTTAGAGCGAAAAGCTCTACTCCTCCCATGCTGAGCCTGAAGGTCAACTGGCTCTTGGATTTGACCTCTAACGGGAGGCGCGCCGCATGTGCAGAATCACGCTTGGAATCTGCCTCGATCTTCTTCATCGACGCCATAGACGTGCGCTTGGCAGTCACTTCCGCCGCTGCGCTGGCTGCTGCTCGGCCGCGCCTCCTCTCCATGTTGTTTCACCTGATGTGTCACGTGATTCGCTCTTTCACTTTACAGTCAAGTCCGCCGCAACACCAACGGCCGCTATGTACGCTAGCTCTTACACTTGTGGCACGTGATGCATCACGTTATTTGCTCTCGCTGAAGTCTTGAAGAAATAAAGGTGGACCAAAGCTAAACCGTGACCAACCATGCTTAACAGAGCTTTCGCTCTCTATATTCTGGCTCAGCTGAGTTGAGCCGCAGCTACTTTTTTTCTACATTTCTTCTATTCTCCACACACTTATTCTGCCTGTCATGAGTAGCTCAGGGGTAAACCCTACTGTGGCAACACGTTAAATACACAATGTCGTTCTGACCACTCTCGTGTTCATAATTGATAAATTCATAACCATATAATACTATAACAAACACTTTAATGTCACAACATTTGAGTTGTCATACCAAAACACCACTGATGTCCGGTGTCACAAACTTTGCTCATTGGTCGAAAGACGTCGCGTGAACTTGTTACGTCATCACAACTTACCCTGATGGGCCACCCTCTATAGTCAAGACAAGTCACGTGACGCCATTTGTTTCCCGCTGTGTGAGCCTTTTGTTCGCGGCGCTCTTCGATCCTTCCTCTTTCTGCGGCTCCTTCACCATTGCGCCTCTCTCGCCTTAGACTGAACAATGCGACAGAAAGAACCTAAACGCGGAGGGGGGAGGACGTAGGAAACAGCTGAGCGCCGCAAAGGCATGAAGGAAGAGGAAACGAAAGAGAATGATGGTGGTGCGATAACCGCTTTTCCGATTTCCGTGACGAGGGCCATAAATCAATGTCAGCCTAGTTCGGCGTCGGACGCTCCAAAGAAGAGTCTGTACGCAACGGTCCGGGTGAGACCGTCTGCCTTTTTCATTTCCATTCACCTTTCTTGCCTTCCGTGTCGCCGTTTAAGCCGCGGTGTTTTTCTCAGCGTGAGCTCGTTCTTGCGAACGCCAAGAAAGAAAAACATTAATACAGGTTTTCGCTGCTGCCATACCACGAAAGAGAAGGAGCGAAGTGATGAATGAACGAAATCTACTAGCAAGCTTTAAGCGTGGATGAAAGAAGCGGTTCTCAGCGCCAAAATGACATCTGTGCACGTTTTATTTGGGGGGGGGGGGGGGGGGGGGGGTTAGGGGTATGCTACTTTACATGGTATGAAAAATTGCATGATCTACACGTACGCGACAAGGAATCATGGTGCACTTCTTTTTTGGCTCAACCAAGCGAATGTGATGACATCAAAGAGTTTTAAAGAGGGATAAAAGAGAACATCGGTATGTTGACAATCCGTCGCCATCCTAACCCCGTCCTGATTCCAAAGTTGCTAAAATCTACGCCACCATAACATTCTAAAAGAAAAATGGCTTCCTCCTGGTCCTGCAGCCTTATAAGCCTATAAGTTTCTGAGTTTCTTTGTGAGTTAGGCGGCACAGTTTTTACAAGCGGCAGGTCTTCAGACAACAGATTTTTAACAAATATGGGTCTGAATGTCCAGCAATATGCCGGTCACTTAAATATTCAACTAGCGACTCAAGACAGAACAGGTTTGTGCCCTCCGCATGGCGAAAAAAGGATTGCTCACGATTAGCCACAGCCTGCAAAGAATATACAAGCAGCTGTACTGTTTGCACGAAGGAAAAATTAGCAGTGGCTTAGCTCGGCTATGCCAGGATATACGTAGCGTGAGCTGCGCTGAGCATCAATTGCCGCTGAGGAGCAATTTCGCTCTCCTCGATGGCTATACTACACTGGCAAACGCCCGGATATATGCATACCCCCCCTGATACCTGTGCGCATGCGCACAAAATGAGAGGCGCTATCTAGCGGCTTCGGCGCAGCGTCAGACTTGGCTACTGCGCTATGAAGTCACTCCTCTGGAATGCTCAGACCGGCGAGGCGCGCGCGGCAGCGGCTCCGGCGCGCCAGCTGTGCGCCGTGTGACGTCACTGCTCCTCGCGCATGCGCAGCACGGCTCTCCAAGAGCCACGCGAAACTGCTCAACCTCGGCCAGTGTAGCTCACGCTACAAAAACACAAAATAATCCGCTAGTTGTTCGCACCGAACCTGCAAATAGCATCCGAAGTGGGTGAAACTGATTATCTCTCTAGGTGCATCGGTTTAGAGAAAACCATTAGCTTTTTAAACACCCGTATGTACATTACCAATGTGACGCCTGAGTTATAGTCCTGGAGCAAGTTTCGATAAGACAAAGCGTTGTAACCTACCAAGCCAAGGCCTTCATTTTGCCCTTGTTCCTGAAACACAAAAAAGCGACACCCTAGCTTGTTGATGCATGCGCACAGTGGCTCGAAAACCCGCACCCGCTGTGCGATTGACCAATGCCATACATAGTAACTGCCGCTGGCTCTACTTTGCACTAATGATGGGCGGAGGCGGTCTGGAAGGGCCAGTTTTTCTCATGCGTCATATGCTGTGTAACAAAGAGTTAAAAGCCAACTGTTTACGGGCTAGTAAAGTTAAGACGGGCTTGAAAAAACGGGATAAATCAATTTTTCCCTGTGAGTGCTGTTCTGAATTGCTGAAATCGATAAGCGTACGTCCACTGATGGCGTTGAATGGTTCTTTTTTTTTCGCTGCGACGCAAAGCACGACTTATCTGAGCATGCTATCTCATTTAGCGGACCATAACCTGAGCACGCGATTACTTCGAGATTAGCGCACTGTATTGAGCGAAGTGGTCATTAAGAAGGGCTGTCAGATCAGCTGCAGGAGACTATTAACTCGGTACTTTCGAAGCTCGAACTTTGCAACCTTGTATCTCGCAGGATGAACGGTCATGAATACTACACCAGACACGGTGTGTCTAAGAGGCTGTGGGAGAAGACTACGGCGTGAAGCGTTCAAAGGACGCTTTTCAACGTACCAGCAGTTGATGGCAATACGCGTTTACAAATAATTCAATTTTTCAAACGCATAAACACTCTGCCAATCCCAACACTTCTTTCGTGTTCTATTCTCTGTCTTCTTTGCTGTTTTTATTTATTTGATGCTGAGTATTTCGCGTATTTCTCTTCATGGCCCTGATTTTTTTTTTCACTGCAATACACTAATTTCACTACAAGAAACACCTGATGCATAACCACTAAACATCGAAAAAAAGAAAAAAGAGATGTAAGCATGCTCAAAAACAATAGAGTGAATTGTTTACATCGATGCTCTGTGCAATATTTTAAAGCCGCTGCTCAGCTCCGTTCGGTGCTATCGAGGCTTTAGTTTCGGTAGCCTCTTAACTCGTTCGAAAAAATAAGGAAATGAACCAGGTAAAGAAGTACGGTATGCATAAATAACGTCCACTACGATGAGTTGTTAAAACGATTTGAGCATAGGAGGGCATCTCCACTTTCTAATTCGATAGACGCTGTTGCAGTTCTTATATAGTTATGAAGATTTACGCGCGAAAGAAAGCCCGTGTGATACGAGGCATGCTGTGATGGACAGCTCCGAGATATTTTTCACCACATGGGATTCTACGTCCCTTCAGTGTGAAAGATAAAACTTGGGCTGTACACACTGTGCACACCAGCTGGTCAATATTTCCTAAATTGCTCTTTCAACGACTATTCGCAATACCGCCAATTGTCTCGCATGCATGGCATTTCCTCAAGAAGGTGAAAGCGTGACAAGTGCACTTTACCAACTGGAGCTCAATCAGTATGGCCATGTCTTCGGCCGCACTAGAAGGAACTGGCCACTGCTGATCCTTCCCTTACAAAAATGGTCTATATACAGTCTATAGACTTGCTACAGACTCTATTGCCTTCTTATAGACATTTGTTGTGAATTCATAGTTTATAAACCGACTATAGAAAAAGTCTACTAAAAGTGTACGCCCATAAATCTATAGATTATCCAGGGACTGTCAAAACGATTTGTATTGCCTATACACTGTTTTGTAGGGTTTGTCTATAGCGAGCATGTGGATTTTATAGACAGATGTCTTTGGACAGTCTATAGACTGTCTAAAAAAGTTTGTAAGGGTTGATTCCTGCGGTAATTAATACCACTCTGCACGCGTTACTCACCCGGGCTCCCGCGGCGCGCTTACATTCGTGATCTTCGTCCGCGAAGTGTCTACAGACGCTGCCTTTAAGCCGATATCGAAGCTCTACGATACCAGCTTCTGGGCTCCCTTTTCAATATTTTTTTATTTTTTCATTAAAGGGGGTGGGGAGGGTGGCGTGCACATATACCGAAAGAGACGGGCGACAAAAATATCAATGACACACTCATCTCTGTTACTGAAAGGGGGCTTTGTCATTAGTCCTACTACTCACCTGTGCCGTGTTGTCTTGTTCGCTCAGAGGATCGAGGTATATCTATTAAGTATCCGACTGCAAAACTCCAATCCTTCGTTAGTCCTGAAAACTAAACATTTTGACAGATTTGCCTGTCTGGTTGGGTTTGAAGACTTATAATGAACTGCACATCTCCAACCAAAAATTCTAACTTTAACCCAACGTTTCGAAGCCGACTCGGTTCCTTCATCAGGGGTGACTGAGGGCAGTAGCTAGCGTCTTTTGGGTTAAAGTTGAAATTTTTTGTTGGAGATGTGCAGTTCGTTATATAACAGAACGCGAAGGGCGCGTCTTGTTAGCAGCTCTATGAGACGCGGTAACTGCCTCGTAATTTGGACGTGGTTATTTAGAAAAACTATACTCGAATAATAAAAACGATTAATCGTTACAAAGTCATGTCAGCACCAAACAATTAAATGTTTTTCTTTTGACTTTCCCGATTTCCCAAACCAGCTGCAGTGATGTATCTGAAGTTCATTTTGCACTCTATTATGGTGATTGGACTATTTTTACCTCCATAAATAAAGAGCATAAAGGGCAGGGACGAGATATTAGAAAAGATGAGATTCCAGTGCTTCAGATTGTCTCATGAAAACATGTAAGGTTTATGGGCGCTTAACGTCTCAAAGCTACTCAGGCTATGAGAGACGCCGTATTAAAGAGTTCCGGAAATTTCGGCCAACTGAGGTTCTTTAACGTTCACTGACATTGCACAGTACACGGGCTTCTATAATTTCGCCTCCATCGAAATTAGGCCGCCTCGGCCGTGATACAACCCGCATTTGCTGGGTCAGCAGCCTAGCGTCGTAACCACTTAACCACCGCGGCGGCTGTAAACATATTAAGCTATTTCTTCACGTTTAGGGCCGTGATATATGTCGGTATGTAGCTGAAATCGCAGAGTATGCCTGACGACACGCGGAGGTTGTGAGTTCGCATCTCGCCGAGACGTTCGCTTCATTTTCTTCTACGTTTTGTAAAATAGTCCCTAAAATGATTCGGCAGTTAATTGGTCCTCTAAAAACCAATACGAAAAATTAATACTCCTGTCAGGCTTTGTTATTTTTTCGATTACTGTTACCTCGTTTCGTATATATATCCTAGAGAGCCCGTCATCCTCCCAACCTTATCTGCTCAAATGTCAACTGGTTATTCGTAATATTGATTAGACTCTGAAAAGATTGGCAGGGTAACTCTGGCCGCATTAGAAGCCAATACATTGTCAGAGCTCCTTCTGGAGCGCACTCCTACACCCGGGACGACACAGCTCTGGCAGTGCAAGGCAACGTCCTCGCGCCCGAAGTCGTAAATTACACCATGTCTAGCTGACAGTCTTCATCGACGACCTCGTTGGCAGCGCGTTTATCTTGGAGCTGTCACGAGGCCGCTAAGTATGAGGAAACACGCAAGGCCGAATAAGCAAAGAAGAAAACCATATGTGCAATCGCACCTCGACGCTGAGCACGCAGCGCGGCAAAGCCAGCCTGCGGGCGGGTTAATTTGATTACTCTGGCCTCCGGGATGACGGGCATTGATGAACGAATCTCGGACCGGCCTGTAATGTTGCCGCGTGTTTACCCAGCAGAGCGAGACCGAAACACCGAAGATTAAAGCGGGAACACGCCGCAGTGCGCTCAGTGGCGACCCTGCCGCGATCATGGGCTTCCAAGCCTGGCTGCCAGGCGATTGGTTGTATGTGGTGAAACGGCGAACGGGGGGGGGGGGGGGGGGGGGATAGAGAAAATCAGTGGCACGGAGACAAACTTGCGGCAAGTTCGCCGACACAGCACATCTATTCTCATCTCCTCGGCCGGCCCCTTCCTGTTCCCACTGATCCGGGGAGTAGGGCTTGCCTCACGGGTATAGAGTCCGCCGCGGATGAACTGCGGGCCCCTGCGGAGTTGCTGCAATTCTGCGGTGGCGTGTTATTTGAAGGCTGCGCAGCACTGAAAGAAGCCTTACTATGTAAACGGAGACTCGCAACCAAACACCGGGCGATGACAACCGCCGCTTTTCCTGGTAAATAAAGAGGTTGCGTTATTTATTTGGTACTATTCCTCTCGTTATTTATTCTTAGTCCTATTCTGCCTCCTTTCCATTTTATATAACCTAAGCTATCTAGATTTCTGTGAATGTTTGCGAAATTTTCGCATTATGTTTTTCACCTCTACTGCTGATGTGTTTTGTTTCGCTAGTCCTAAAACCCAATGCCGACCATGTTTTTCTTGATATCTGGAAGCATAGGTTTACAGTCCACCACAACATCCCTAATATTATATAAGCTGCTTCTTCATTCAGCACGAATATCATTTCTATGTTCGCGCGTACTTTTTTACGCCCTAGTCCTAGGATATGTTTATTTGTTTATTTATTTATTCGCTTTTTTGTTTATTGATATTAATTAATCATATTACCTCAACGGTTCTTTCACGGAACTTTATATAATGGGTGGGGTAAAAAACGGCAATAAACATTGTACATGATTAAATGATGGACAATGGCTTTAGATAAACGAGTGTGTTTCTTCGATGGCCGATTTGAAGTCATGAGAATTAAAAATGGCCGCCACTTCGGTCGGAGGGCCGTTCCAGTCATGGGCTGCCTTCATAAAAAATTATTGCTGAAAAGTAGTGGTATGCGCGCGGATAGGGTAAAACTGCATTTCGGGGGTTAAGGCGGGAAATGCGGTATGTACGTGGGATGATTTGGTTTGCTTCCTGAATATTATGAAAAACTTATGAAATAAACGAAGACGTCCAGTTCTATGATGCGAGGCCAGTGCAGGCAAACCTAGGCGAGATTTCAGTTCTGAGATGCTTGCATGATAGTAGTAGCCAGCTGAGATATTTCTGGCCGCACGATTCTGAACCGATTCAAATGTGCTGACCAGGCTAGTGTGGTGGGTATCCCAAACAGAGCTGGCGCCTTCCAGTGTTGATCGGACGAAGGTCGGGCGAAATATATTTGTCTACAATCAAAAAAAAGCAACTACACATCAATAACGGTGTATTTGTTTTGAGGTACGTACGCCCATGTGTGCTCGTTTTGCATTTTCCGCGTATTATGTCATTTCTCCAGATGGCCTGGAAGTAACACGTAGTTGGTCTGGCAACGTCTCATTTGATATATGGAGCAGCGAACTTTTGCTTTGTCTTTGGGAACTAGCCCATTGTGCATTCTGGCACTGCGGGCAGAGGACTTTATATTTTTTTTTCTGCCCAAACTAATCTCTGTCTTCGAGAAATAGGCGTCGCCTAAGCCGCCACACACGCGCTGCTGCACAAGCGCAGAACGAGTTATGTGAAGCTTGCCTACTGGTCAAGGAGCGCGGTAAGCTTCCCTTACGCAAATTTTTTCAGACAGTCCTTACACTGTCTGTAGACTTTAGTCTGTGAACTCTATAGACTTCTATAGAGAAATATTATAGACTAGTCTATAGACTTGTGGTCATACACTTCATACAAATTTATTTTATTTGGAATAATGCCAAACCCGAAGGGTTATTACAGGAGTGAGTGAGAAATGAAGAAAATAACAGAAACCACATGAGGAAACAGGGTCAACAATGCGTATAAGAAAGAACTGCCTTTTCAGCGCGGAGAATAAACTTTTCCGATGTTGGCTGCGTGGTAATACATGGTTGCAAAGCGTTCCATTCGCGTACGTACTGCGGAAAATAAGAATACCAGAACGAGTTATTACTGAACGAAAATTCCTGTATCATATTTGAGCCTATGGGTTTGGTTTGGCGTGTGTCTCTTATATCTAAAAAAATCTGAAAAATTTAGCTGTAATGAATTGTGAAGACATAGACAGTCTCTCTAGACATTCTGTAAACAAATATCTTCAAAAGTATATTAGGCACAGGTCTAGAGGCAGTCTATAGGCGATCTATAGACTTACAGCCATGCACTTTCTGTATATTTCTGTCTACAGACATAAGTCTACTGGTGCAGTAGACATAGGTCCATAGACTGTCTATAGACATTCCATAGGTATATGACCTGGCAGTACTATAGACCTTTGTCTAGAGACCTGTCTACTAAACCTTCAGTAGGCCATTGTCTATAGACAGTCTACAGACAGACAGTCTATAACCGTTGAAAAAGGTGACCACACGGCCTTCACAAATGACATGGCCATCAATATACTAACAAATTTAGTTCATTTCTAAGCTATCCAGGCTCGGAATATGCAATGCATGCACCATAAGGAAGCACCACGTTATACGAATAAATGTTGAAAATAAAGTTCCGACTAGTTCCCTCACAAACGTTCTTGCCACCTGTTGTCTGCAGTCAACCATACGGGAGTTTTGACTTGTAGAGCTTGAAGAAAAAATAATATAAGGGAAACTGAAAAAAAAAATCCCCACTCCATCCCTACACACGCGCTTTACAACGCAAAGGCATAACCTGGCTATCTCATTCTAGAAGGGTAATCTTGATCATTTCGTTTAGTTTGGTTTGGTTTGGTTTAGTTATATGGGGCTCAAAGACCCAAGGAGGCAATATATGCACGCTATTCTTTTTTTCATGCGTTCCCTTGAGTCAAGCAATATTTTTGACCGCACTCAGTGCGAAACCGACGCAGAAGCGTTTATACTCCATAGCGAAACAAACTCGCCGCCAAGTGAAGCTCAAACCACGGCGGTGAATCAGGTTGAAAATGGCGCCATTCCTAACGAAGCACTAGCTCCCGCCGCCGAAGGCCTGTTTTTGTGCCCAATACGGGCAAACAATAAATCCTTGCATGAAGCATTGAACGCGCTTTTGGCGAGCACTGATGGTCGGAGCCCGGCTTCACTGGTGCCGGCGATAAGGTGACCATCAGATCATCGAGATGGGTCAGCCAGTAGTGCTGACGCCTGCTCGCTCTTTGCTGTGCATCTGCTGGTAGATCGAGCTGGTACGCAGTCTTGGCCAGTTTTGCCGCCGCTCGCGTGCTCCGTGTTACTTCTGGTGCACCTGTACAGTACGCCGATACTCATACAGGCACAAGCCATGTGCAAAACCTACCAGGTAAACGCGAGCCAGTTCACCACAGTTCTGCGCCCATAACTTGAAGCACGAAGACAGAACAGCATACTAATACATAAGCGCACACTCTTAGAACCGAGGAGGTTGCAGCGCTTCCATGCCACGATCATAATTTAGAAAAACTCACAAAGCGGCTGCAGCTGCGCTGTTTCAAAAAGAGGCGTGAGACTGAGACACCATACGCATTACCGTCTCAAGTTCACTTAGTTTTTCCTTCAAGTGCAGACGAAGCTTACAGTAAAGCGGTGCAGTAAAGATTGTTTTTGCATGCAGGTATGTACCTTAAACCAAATGCTGCTAGAAAAATCATCGAAAGCAATGAAGACGGTCAAAGTATGAACTATATCGATGAAACAATTAACTTCTTAATCAAAAGGCGCAGCCATAATAACACAGCGCGAGCCGAATTGCATTCGTGGCGCAGGTGAGCGACGAGTTACATTGGCGCTTTCGTAATGTGGTAGTCTGCGATCGGAAACGCATACTCTTCCTCTTCTTAAAATACCGTTAGAGAAATTTGCGCACGCGTGAGCGGGGTTCATGTACGAGCCTCTCGGAACGAAATGCAAGTCATCTCTTCTCGATGCGACCTTTGCTCAGCTTTCAATATGAAGTACTCGCAAGCTAGCGGTGGCGTCTAATGGCTTGGATAACAGGGATGGACGAATCCATGCGTGTGCAACGTAAGGAGAGACGGGACGCAGCGCGTAGGTTCTTCACGGTGTTTGTACACGCTCGCCATTCGCACCAGCAATGACATTTAATCACCCATCACTCTTATAAGAATTCCTCCAGCGCCGCTTGCATACAACTTTAACAAACGTCCAGTGCTCCAGGTGACAGCGTTACAAAGTATATTTGGTGAAACGTCGCTGTCTACGACGCGCACTAAGCGAGCGTGTACACGTAACAAGCATTAAAGCTGCGAACTGGGCGAGTTGGTATTGATTCATATTTCATATTTAACGGGGGAAATTTCGGAGGCTTTTCACATCCGCTTGGAACCTGATAGCTGCATTAGTGATCCTTCTGTCACACTAACTGATAAAGAGATGATGTTTTTATCCGGCCAAGATGTGTAGTCTCGCGCTCGTGCTGATTGTCACCTTTGTGGGCATGATTAGCAGCTTTGTGTCGTTTTCTTTTGGTTTTTCCTCTTGTTTGTGTTTGGCGTTCTTAGTATTTAAGATGATTTGACATGAATTAAAAATCTAGTTGCGAGTCAGCGCTTGTGGTGTCCTTTCTTCGTTGTGTCCCGTTGTTTTATTGCGCTGTTCAAATACGAAACGTAACAAGCAGTGCACACCTCTCAATGAACAGCAATCCACGGTCCGGACAGGCGATAACAAAAAGCAAAAAAAAATGAATGTAATCTACCTCAGAACGTGAGTATGCGTTTCCGGAGGTGCCAAGTAGCTCGAACTAACACAGTGCTATCCACTTTGGCCGTCATTCACGGGCTAAGAGATATTTCTGGCCACGCACCTAGCTTGCAACGCACAAAATAAAAATCCCGTAGACAACTGGCGAGGAGCGGCTTATCATCACGGGTTTCGCATCGACTGCCTTTCCGCGCGTTAGGAAAGACATAACGGCACAGACATCAGCGGCATTACTCGAGAACCCGATGGCTTCCGCTGCTTATAACGCCGCTTACAAACGAGGTTAGGAAGTTTGTCGCTGCCCAAATAATCTGTTCTGCACAGACAGCTCAGCTTAGAGTGGTTTACGAGACCAAATATATATAAAAAACAATCGTGTGGACTTACATTAAGTGGACGATTAAGTGTGATTTCGATGAAAACGCAATCCACGCGAGAACACGCCGACGACACCGACACTTCCGTGCACACAGTTGTTTGCAGCCCGAATGATTTTCCGCCGTCCCGCGGCAAAATGGGTAAACGTGAAACAGAAACTCATTTCACGGTTGTATTTTTAGCACTCTTACTCTTGCCGTGTGTAGCTTGATATCGTATCCAATATAGAGGGCAATTGGTTTATAAGCTTAAATTCTCCACTCGCGCTTTAAGAACCTTACTGTTTTCGCCAAAACAAAACCGAAACGTTCCTGCTTTGTCTATAAGCGCCCCATCTCCCACCGACTAGAATGTGGCATACTTTTTGAATAATAATTAAAGATTTGCATACCATACCGTTCTTTTTTCGTGTTCAGAAAACTGGTATGGGCGACATCAGCGTGACATCGGCTCCGAAGCAGCAGGTGTATGAGGGGGAACAAAAAAATACTGGCTTTGTTATTGTTGCGTCGCCGCACTTTTTCATGTGAATGCAAACTGCAAAGGTATAAAAGCAGATGTTAATCGCGTAGATAACCATGCTCTTCGAGACTCTTCTAACGGTGTTTCGAAAATATCGACACATCCTTGAATTCCCACACACGTCTTTCCCCCTTTATTTTCAGAACGTTTTAGAGAGAAATGTGGAATCGCTGATGAAATGATTCTGAATTATCGCGATGGGCAGTAACAATCGAAAGATGGAATGGAATTGCCTCGAGCGATTCCATCAACGTAGAGCTTGTTTGCTTGATGTAGTACAGTTTGCGGGAATCCTTACTGCCGGAATGGGTGCCTTCCTCGCTTTACCTGCTAGCATCAAATATTGTTGAACTGTGTTCACAGTATACATCACGGTATAACGAAAGGAAGCTTTTCAAGCCTTCTAAACACAATACGCAGGAGGACGTTGTATTTTGACCTCACGCAATATTTTTTTTAATTCCCGAAATAGCGAAGGAGGCGCAGGACTCTAGCTATAGTTGAGGGTCGCCCGCTGCTGGGTTCCCCTCGGCATGAAGTGCAAAAAGAAATTGACATTGTTCTGGACTTAGTCGAAAAACAGTGTATAGATTGTCAAATAAAAAGAAGACTATGGACTACTATTTTCTTATAGGCATTAGTTTATAGACAGTCTATAGACCGTCTATAGACGAAAAGAAGTTAAGACACTTATAGACTTAACCTACAAATAGTTTCTAGACTGTCTATAGACAAAAAAAGGAAATTAAGGCTATCATACACTTCGGTCTATAGATCATCTGCCTCCAAGGCTGGAAGATTGAATTTAGAAGCCTCTTCACAAACATTGAAATCACTTTTTAATACGCACCTGCTGTGTGCAAAGAGTGAAACCTACAAGACGCCAGCATCCAGACTGGTCGCACCAGCAACGCCAGTCTAAGTGACTACCTCGAAGCTTTACTAGCACGCTTCAAGTAGTCACGTGTCTTTCATTCACAGGGGCAGAACAGCGCGCACGCATGAGACAGGGTGTGCCAACATTATAGAGAACGCGACATTGGCCTTATACTGCACTAGTCCGGCACCCGCCGCGGTGGCTCAGTGGTTAGGGCGAACGACTACTGATCCGCAGTACACGGGTCCGAACCCGACGGCGGCGGCTGCGTCTCTATGGAGGAAAAACGCTAAGGCGCCCGTGTGCTGTGCGATGTCAGTGCACGTTAAAGATCCCCAGGTGGTCGAAATTATTCCGGAGCCCTCCACTACGGCACCTCTTTCTTCCTTTCTCCTTTCACTCTCTCTTTTATCCTTTCTCTCAAGGCGCGGTTCAGGTGGTGGTAGTGGTTTTATTAAAAAAAAATTGTAAAAAGGAAGGAAAAGATTTTTGCTAGCCCCGGCATCTGCCATCGATACTGAAGCACCTGGGCTGGGGCAGCGGGAATAAAGGATAGCAGGCAGAATGGAGAAATGAAATGAAAGAGGTGAGGGGACAGGAAGAGAGGATAGGGGGAGAAGTAATATGTACAAACTATTTACACAATAAGAAATGTGTCCAGGTTGTGCGCGTGATTAGTTCATTTTAGAGGAATTAAATCACACACGCGCTCAGCACTGTGTTGGCTACAACTGGAGTGGGGCGTCCAGTTATTAATCGTTCAAGGTAGAGCTCGCGGAGCGTTCGGTCACTGCGTGTAACTACCTGACGGAGAACAGACGGGACGTCAAGCCCGTGTGTTCGAGGAATGCACAGAGGCTCACCAAAGTTCGCTCACGAGTGCGCGCACTGTCCTGCGGCCACAATAGCGTATTGGTGGAGTCGGGTAGTACGCCCTGCGCCCCATAGTCCGCGAGCATATCGCGACGAGCATCGGCGAACGCGGCACAGTGAAGGAGCAGGTGTTCTAGTGTTTCCACTGCACCACATCCGTCACAAACATCACTCGTCGCGATTCCGTGACGCACCCGTCGTTCCCCGGGCCACACGCAGCCAATGCGCGCACGGAGGATCATTACACGTTGTGACCGTGTAAGTGCGCGACAGCCGGTGACACTGTCGATGCGCTCACCTCCCGCGATGCGTGGGTCGGGGTGCTGCTTTCGGAGCTGGTCGTGGATGGCCGCACGCACGTCCTCCAGCGCAAGGGGCAGATCGCTGGCAGGTAGTTGGTGTGCAGCGGTCGCGAGGTCGTCAGCGTCTTCGTTGCCTGCAATGCCGCAGTGACCGGGCGCCCACTCTGCACGCACGGCACAACCTCTCTGCGCGAGGCGCTCGTTCAGGTGTGCGCCGATATGTGAGACTGATACTGCGCCATTTCCTTTCCACAGAAAAACCAAACCAACCGATTGCGCTAAGGCGTGTCCGCCGGTCCTTTCCGGGAAAGCAGTAATTTCTAAACAACTACCGCTATCTCGAGATGATCACGCCTCTTCCCCATTACGCTTACCTTCCTCCCATCGCACCTCTAACGCTAGTCCCTCTGCTCGCTCTGAAAATGCCCATTCTTCAAGCCCAATTCGTTCGCAGAACTGTTCCAGCCACCCTCGCGTACACCACACCGGCGGTTCCGTCATATCTGGATACCTCCTCTACCGCAATGAGAGGAGAAGGACGATGACTAAAAGTCCCCATTTGCATAAGTGCTTCGTAATGACGTTGTCTCCTGCCGCACTTGGCTGGCAACATTCTAACGGCGCAGCGACGACGAGTTCCACTCCGAGCCCGCATCCTCATTCCTCGCGTGGCAGCGCCCGGAGTGCGAGCGCGTTTCCCCATTTCCCGCTCCCTATCCCTACTTCCCGAAACACGCGTGCTCGTGCGTGCGCCTCTTTTCCCGGCTGCGAAGTCGACGAGTGCCGAGAAGCAAGAATGGAAAGACGGTGTAATGATGGATACCGCCCTTTTGTGCTTCAGGACAAGTGCGCGGCGAGAGCGCTCTGCATACGTCGCAGTTGTCCGGTGACATCGGGGACACTCGAGTAAAGCGCCCCCCCCCCCCCACCCACCAAGTTCACTTGGCCGTGGTCTGCAGCTTTTGTGTTTGGCACTGTTTCCCCTCAGGGCCAAAATCTGTTTTAGGAGCGTCGCCCTCGCGTAGCTTCAGCTTCAAGGGTGATGCTCGCACTGTATGTGGCGAGGTATTCCTCCTCCTATAGTCCGTGCTGTGCGCGTTTGGAAATTTATAGGACCCTTAAAGGGGCACAGAGACAAAGGCTTTGAAAGAGGCCTACGGGTGAGTAATCGTGAAATTGATCTCGAAGCGCTAGTGCGCAGCGCGAATAATTAATCACGAATGCTTTTGTGCCAGCAGTTTGGGTTTCGGTCGGCGCCAATGATGACGTGCACCGTGACGTCACGGTCGACCGGCCAACCTAAACTACCACATTCTGGTGACGTCGGCGTCGCCGGCAAGCACTGGCTCTTCCTGTGAACAATCACTGAGTTCGGTGACGTCACGATAAATGGGGCAAGTGCGTCTTGACGTCACTCGATTCGAGTGGAAATGCCGGGCGGCTGCTCGTACAACATTCGTATTAGTATTAAAATATGTTCCAGTGAACGCCTGCGACTGAAGTTTGCCACAAGACAACCATCTCGTTCCTAGTGGCACTTGCGGACACTGGACGTTCTGCATCCGCCGCTATGAATGAGGGTGGCGCTGGTGAACACTCTTAAGGTTAGGCTACAAGTAACATATAAGTTCCTCCGAAAGCAAAACATGCGACATCCGCCGTCGCATAGCTCTGTTGTGAGAGCACCGCACGTGACGTACAGAGGTCGTGGGCTCGGATCCCACTTGGGACACGCCATTCGGTTGTCTTCGGCTTTCTGATTATCAGTCTTTCAGCCACAAAATTATTACTCTACTCATTTGTGTTGATCAATGGCACAAATGGAAACATTTCTCTAAGGCTTTCCTCGCTTTCAGGACTGTATGTTTCCGTAGTATTATCACGTAGGAGTGATCGCAGTCCGGCGTGCAGGAATAGAGCGGAAAGGGTTTCCAAGAGAAACACTTCATTAGGCTGAGTTGCGCCCACAAACTACTGAATGATTCGGCGGAGGCGTAGCAACAAGCGCGCTCGGCGGTCGTCGAACAGAATGCCAGCCGCTCCCAGCCGTGCTCAATTTAAAGCTGATAGCGAACTTTCGAGATACGGCGTGGAAAGTTTCTACAACACTCTGGAACAACGTATAATCGGCTCCGCCTGGTAGCGATTAATCGAGATAAATCTGGTTGTGTCTTTCATCGCAAACAAAGCGATAAAGCAGCATGCCGCCAGCTTTCAAGAATGAACAAACGAACACTACAAAGATTCGCGGCAATATGTGTCGAAAATTTTGTGCTGTACGTAACATAGCTACAGTTATTACAAAATAACTGTAGCTATGTTATGTACAGCACAAAATTTTCGATTCTGCTTATCTCAGGACAAGTTTTCCGCAACCAAAACAGGGCAAAAAGTGAGATCCAAACAGCGTGATCACTTGTTCTTCGTAATTCCTTGCCCCTTATATTTTTTACTCTAAATGTATAGTATATTACATCTTGACTCAAATCTGATGTGCCGAGACTTGATTAAGATAATTCATCTACTTTGCAACTCACTTAACACGAACACTGAGACTCACCATTTCTGTATTTTTTCATGCCAATTAACGAGGACACATTGCCTGGCCGCCTGTAGCATCCCTTGTGCCAATGAACCCCGCATGAAAGCGCGGTGTTGCAACGTCATCTTGATCACTGCTTACACGTAACCACCTTTTCTTGGGCGGCCGAGAAATCCCAGTAGTCCCTTCAAGGGACAAAGGCAAAGACAGGAATTGATGGCCCCAGCTCGTGCTGACTCCACTCTCGTAATGCAGTCTCTGCCTGTTTTCGCTGCCATTACCGCCGCCTCTCATTACCAGTTGCTAACACTGGGGTGGCAGCACATCAGGGCTAAATGGAATGAGGAAGCTTTTGTATTCAAAACAGCACTCACGACTCTCAGCTTGCCGGCGTTTGGTTCTAACGGCAGGGCAGAAAAAGAACTCCGATCGCGCCGGCCTTCTTTGAGCTCGCCCTATCGCCTTGCCCCATTCCTCGCACCCAGCGCTCTTTCCACCACCTACCCGATGTGTACAACGTGGTTATGAGATTCAGTTATTCCGCACCTTTTACCCGCATCGCAAGTCTCCTTTCGCCAAGCGGCATCTCAAAGGACGACCGAGGCAAAGGAATACATAGAGTGTAAGAATGGTGAGGCAAGAGTCTGAAGCCTAACAAGCAGGAGGTATTAGCGCACGGTGCGACACACGATGTGCCACAGTACGGCGAAGGTCTCCTCTTGGCCGTCCACTCCCTGCTGCTGCTGCTCTATGCAGCAGATGGAAGACGTCGGTGCTGCTGCCGCTCGGTCCTCTTGCGTTAACTCCAGAACCGGCCACAGAGTGTGACTGCAAGGGAAACGCGGGTTCGCAACTTGTACACACGAGGCATGCGAACGCCTGCTTGCCTCGAGAACATGGTAGCGGCAGGCGGATGGAAGGTGCGTTAGCATTAGCTAATGCTTCGTCTTGTTCTTCATTGTCCCCTCGCCGAGAAGACGTCGGCAAGCACAGCTTGGCGTTTCGTATATGTCCCGTCGCTTCTAGGCTGCTTACCCAGAGAAACGTTACTGCTCTTCCCCTTTCCCGGCAGCCCTTACGAAGGAGCCGGCGACACGTGTGCTCGCCGCTCGCGTCTGATGTGCCCGCAACGCGCTGCATAATTCGGTTGGCGCAGCCGAAAGCTCCCTATATACGGGACCTCTTTTCTTTGTTGGCAGTACTGTGAGGGGAAGAGGTCTGTGAGGCGTAGGGTTCCTAGCGCGCGCCAGATGGGCTGGCCTTGCAGACAGCGCGCTGCGCTATACACCTTTTCACATTTGCCTTTTGAGCGCAGCCATATTGCCACTGGACTTTGGCAGCAGTGTTCTGATTGGCGGATTTCATACAGGCATCTACTGCGCATGCGCAGCACAGTCCAACAGGCACGCGTGCTCAGTCAAGCTGTGAGCAGTGAAAAAGGTCTATAGCGAAGATTAGGGATGCTGCGCAGGAGAAGGTGGAAGTGAGTGCGTAAGCTGGTAACGAGAGTTTACGGGCGCTGAAAGAAAGTAGACTTGGGATAGCCGACTGCTGGCGACTAGATCTCTAAAGGAGCCAGGCTCCTGCACTCCGATAAGGTTTCAGTGATATACAATATATCGGATGTGAACACACGCGTAACCAATAAACAGCTCAGGGTGAAATCTGCAGGCAGCGTTACTGGCGTGAACACAGAAAGCAGCATGGGAACCAGTGCCACTGGGATGGAACCGTAAAAAGAAACACGTATCGGGTAACTTGTCATCAGCCAACCGTTCCATGTCTCATAAAAAGTCGTTGGTCGAAATAGAAAAAGAAACAGTGATACTTAACACCTTACTTCATTATTCTGCATTGCCGCGCACCTCTTCATATCATGCTTCTCGCTTCGGTGTAGTTTTTTTTGCCGTGTCAGCACTATGGCACACCAGTGAGTGAGTGAGTGAGTGAGTGAGTGAGTGAGTGAGTGAGTGAGTGAGTGAGTGAGTGAGTGAGTGAGTGAGTGAGTGAGTGAGTGAGTGAGTGAGTGAGTGAGTGAGTGAGTGAGTGAGTGAGTGAGTGAGTGAGTGAGTGAGTGAGTGAGTGAGTGAGTGAGTGAGTGAGTGAGTGAGTGAGTGAGTGAGTGAGTGAGTGAGTGAGTGAGTGAGTGAGTGAGTGAGTGAGTGAGTGAGTGAGCGAGCGAGCAGAGCATGAGCATGTCAGTGAGTATAAGGAACCTCACCCCGCACGTAGCCCAGGAAGGACTAATCCTGCGCTGTTGCCACAGTAGCAAAAATGGCCTTTGACCTTTCGAGTAATCTCTGACTTCATGTTGCATTTCGAACACATCATACACTAGGACGCAACTTAAGAAATCAGTGGCTTTTCCCCATCAAAAGACCCCCTTCCAACCAATGGCGTCAGCCGATTCTCATGAGCCTGCTAGTGTCACAAAGCATGGAGTGGCAGATGAAATGGGATAATACCCTCCCTTTATGGTCGGGAATATACTCCTCTCTCCAGTGTGGTGCCGCTCCCTGCATCGTCACGCTATAGCAGGGTCATGACGCCATTGGCTGGAAAGGGGTTCCTTAACGAGGAAAAGCCGCTGTGTTCTTGAGTTGTATACCACCACAGTAACTTACAAGACGTTTAATTTGTATTACGCTTCAGTAGATGTTATTTATGCATCTCTTGTATTTACCGACAGAAGTAACCAGTGCGTTCGCACGACGGCTCCTCCCAGTCGGCTTCAGGTGGAGAATGCGATAGCAGGGCCCGATATTCTAACGGCAACCTTGCACAGAGCAGGTCTCAGTCCACTAAAGCAGCGGAATGGGACTGGCTCAGTATATGGCCGTTTTCTTCGGGCTTTTGTCTTGCTCTCACATATGAAAAAATCTACTCGCGCCACAAATACAGACAGCTGTACGTTTCCGCTCATGCTTTCTGCGTCTGGTCATAGCCCTTGTTTCTGAACGCTAAAGTATTCATCACTTCCCAACCCTCACCGCTGAGTGTAGAACGCTGCACTTCAAATACGCAGCCCACCCTCGAATCGTGGCTGGCCTGGCCTCGCTCTTGTTTTCAACTTGCTGCTGCCCTTCTCTTATCCTCAATCCCCACTTTCTCCGCAAGTTCGCGCTCTAACCTGAACTGCTTCTCTTTCTCTCTTTTTCCAGCAACTAAGCCAAACAATTACAAAGTTCTAACTCCACACAGCACGACGAACGCAAAGCAAATGACCGCCGTGTCGTTAAGGGCGACGTCGTGTTAACTGCTACCATTTGGGGACGGCCGTTAGGGAATCCCTCTGACGCTCGTAACGACTTCGCCCTTTTGTCCACCGTCGTTTGCCACCACGTGTGGTTCATTCTGCTCAACTCTGTCTCCGGCTTTTTGTTCTGCAGTATGACTTTTTGATCGCACTTTTCAGTTTTTGAGCTCGTTTCTCCTTTTTTTAAATCTCTCTTTCCATGTAGCGCGTGCTTGTCTGACTACCTGCTTGGCTATGAAAGGCTGGCTGGTGCAATTAAATCTCGTACACTCAGACCTGTCCCTGCATTGATTTCAGCCTGACACGTTATTTCCTTCGCTTTCTGTCGTCTGGGTATTCAATATTCCGCCTTTTCTCATCTTTTTTATGTTAGTCCTTCCTGGAGCGTCAGCACGCAGACTTAAATACAAGATCTCCTGCTTCCCCATTGGCCCGAAATGCACCGCGCTTGTTAACGCTTGGGCTGCTTGTGAATAAAGCGCAACGAGATGTGAGATGTAACTCGCTTTTAACTGCCGCAATTATGTTCTTCCACGTCGAGCCACATGCAACCTCGGCAGCGTCTCTCCTGTGATCACCGTCATTTCGTGCGGCGTTTAACAAGGACAGGGTACAGCTTAAGTTAAGCATAAAGCAGCGAGCTATGCAAAAAGAAATGGTAGGTGTAACGTTAAAAGACCGGAAGCGGCCATAGTGGGGGAGGGAACAAACGCGGAATAATGACATCCTAGTCGAAATCAAGAGGAAGAAATGGGCTTGGGAAGGGCATGTAATGCGAAGGCAACATAACCGCTGGTCCTTAAAGGTAGCGGAGTGGGACTCCAAGAGAAGGTAAGCGCAGCAGGGGCGGCAGAAGAGTTAGGTGGGCGGATGAGATTAAGAAGTTTGCGGGCGTATGGTGGGCGCACCTGGCAAAGGAGAGGGTTAATTGGAGAGACATGGGAGAGGTTTCTGCCCTGCAGTGGGCGTCGCCAGGCTGATGATGATGATATAATATGATGGTGATGATGATGAACAAGGAAAAGTTAACCCCCTATTCTGTCATTGCGGCGTCCTGCCCTGTTCGTTCTGCGTCAATTTCTCTCGACGATATTGGTTGTTCGATGGAACGCTTCTACCTCTCCACAGTGTCCATTTATGCCTCGGTTCTCGCTAGCTCAGAATTATTCCTTTACGAGTTTATTCTTGTGGCTGGTTGCATGTGTTGGCCCACGCGTTAGAGTACTCGAAAGGCGACCACCAAGTCTAGGTAGTTTAGCAGATTAATGCGGGAATACTGCATATGTGTCACTTTTACCGAGAACAGAGCTTGGATAATCCAGAAAATCGCGTAGAGTTCAATGATATCCAGCAATGCCTCTTGATATTTCAGTTTATTACGCCACGTAAGGTGAATTCTTCTCCGGCCACGGCGAGCTCATAGCTAAGAGAGAGAGAAAGGTCCTCATTTCAGGAGCACATTGGCTTTTGCCGCCGTTCTTGCCCAGCTCGCCAGCAAAATTCGTGCCGCGCTATTTCGACCAGCAAATACCGTCGAAATTGGACGCAGTTGCGCGATGAGGCCAGTAGAGCACTAAAGCCCACATCACGGGAAATAAAAGAGCGCAGGTTTAGTGACGACTTTATTAAAAAGAGCGTACAAGTGCGTTATAAAAATGGTTGTGACGCGATTATCTCAGATCTATGAGAAAGGAAGTTTTGTATTCTTTGTTCACAAGGGAGGTCAGCACATGTGCGCCTCTGACCGTCCTGTTTTAAAACTAGACGGTCCTGACATGTAATCCTTGCTTAATATGTAATGGATGGCTAGTTGGTTATGCATATTTAAGAATACAGCGCAGTATAGTAATACGGACAATACAAGCAAAGGAGGAAAACACAAGCGATGACTGACGACCAAGTTTTTATCATGGGAAACGTACACAATAAACAGAGAGCAGTGGCAGTGGTAATAGATATCACTGGCAGTGGTAATCAGATCCAGCCAAAAACAGATGGCGTAAAGGGCCATAAAATTGATGAAAGATATAACAGGTGATAAGACTAAAAGACGATGAAATCTTAAAAAGCATAGTACAAAATGTTACAATAAATCACACCAGATGACTACATTACAGTCAGCGTCACATGGTGTAAAGAGCCATAATATCTGTAAAAGACCTATAACGAAGCCTCAAGGATAAAAACGATAAAATGTGTCGAAATAATTGGTAGAAAAAATTATACACCGGTAGGATAAGACAAGCTGTGGCTAAAACCGCAACGTCCTTAACAATAAAAAATGGTAAAACAATAACTTTCGATAAAACAGGCATGCGTGGTAGACAGGCATAATTTAACAATTTTCTTATAGGCACCACGCTCGTGACGGCGCAAGGAAAGGAACCAGCTCGCGCATACATGGCACAATTTTTTCACCCTTCTCCCACATCCCTCTAATCATTCAAGTTGTGATTGTGATTCAGGAACAACAGCTGTTTTTTGCTCAGATGTGCTGAAGCCTGGCTAACACAATCATCGAGAAATTTCCAGATGTCATGAGCTTCTATTATTCTTGTGGTGGTGTCCCGGCACCTGCGCTGAACAGCTGTTCCTCCGAAGTCAGGTTCCCAGCCTTGGCACTGGTTCCAGTGCTTGCTTAATTCTCCTACGTTTGCATCCTTAAGATTTCCTTTGTGCTCTTGTTGTCTTCTGTTTAGACACCGCACGGTTTGGCTGATATAGATATTGCCGCATGACAAGGGGACTGAAAAAACTTTTTTTTTTCGCAGTATACAAGATGCGGACGTTGTCTCGCCGTGCAGTCTGGATCTCTAGCGGTGTCAGAATTAACACTTTTACACAACTGCTGCAATTTCTACGGAGCCGAAAAGACGGCATCAATTCCTGCTCCTATTTCTTAACTGCTCTATTCCTATCTCTCTTCCGAAAGACATGACAGGTTAGCGTCGTCATTGGTCGAACGTGTCGCCTTCCGTGACGTAGAAGTCCGACCCTCATGCCACAGCCAACCACGCTTTCTCAGTCGACGGAGTGCTCCCTTTGTACGAAGTCGCACGATCAGCAATGAGAAGAAAAGGGACAGGGGTAGGAGGGGATGTGGTCAGGGAAGAGGCGGGACCACTGGTCCTCACCGCACAAAAGCTCCCCGTTGCCTTTCATCGAAGGCGAACCCCGTCGTCTACAAGCGAGTCAGCTTGCCACCACACAGGCGAGAAAACCAGTGACGAAGCATTTTCTGATATGAAGCGCCAGCTCTGACAAAAGAACGCCGAGAGCCTTCAGTCTTTATACGTTGCGGGCGCTTTCATCTAAGCTTTTCTTACCCTCGCTGACACGTCTACAAGACAGAACAAAATCAAATAAGGCACTTCCTAGAGATGCATCTCGCAAAGCACGTAGTATCACTTTGGCGGGCTTTATGAAGTGCGGCTAGCGGGGGGAGCCTCCTTATCGAGGTGGTGACCCAGAAAGTTGGTCACCGCGCCGTTCCACGCGAAAGAATGTCTCGGGAAAATGTTTCCTCAGTCGCCATGGGGACCCTCTGCAACCTTTCTTCAGTAGTTATTTATCCATTTGGCTATTTGCTCAAACCACTACAACAGGTCATCTAATGGAGGAATAACACAAGGATTTCTTTTTGGAAAGGGGGCACACAGCACAAACTAAAAAACAGCACAAAAATACACAATCCAGCAGACTAGTTACAACAGGGCAGTTTGAATAAAGGCGAATAACAGTAATCAAAATGTATGAGCATATTCCCTTTGGATTTCTAATCTGCAAGTTTTCGCTGTTGCATTTGCTTCCGCCTTTAGCGCTCCGGATCTTAGCTTACTTGGGTTCATTTTGTTAAGCATGAGATGATTTTTTTTTTGCTCCCATTCTGAGGAACATCAGGTGAACATCACCCCGAGACCGAGGCGAAGTTGACACCGAAATTGAAGCCCGTGCCAAAGGCGTCATCATCATCAGCCTGACTACACCCGCTGCAGGGCAAAGGCCTCTCCCATGTCTGTCCAATTTACCATATCCTTTGCCAGCTGCGGCCACCATATCACCACAAACCTCTTAATCTCATCAGCCCATCTAATCTTCTGCCTTCTCTACGCTTGCCTTCGCTACGCTTGCCTTCTCGTGTAATCCACTCCGTTACCCTTAAGGACCAGCGGTTATCTCGCCTTCGCATTACATGTCCTGCCCAAGCCCATTTCTTCCTCTTGATTTCGACTAGGATGTCATTAAACCGCGTTGTTGTTAGTGAACTTGAACCAACGCCGGCGTGGAGCTTGGCTGCTAAAGGATCACGTAAAGGATCACCATGTGGTTTTCTTTTCTTCCTGAGCTTTCTTTTGGCTACATTAGGTGTTACGACATACGCATAAACAAAAAAATACAACAAACAATTTAGAACCCTGCTGCGCCGGACTCTCGAACTCTCAACCATACCTTGCTCGGGTTACGCCCTACAATCTTCTTTAATTATCCTCCAATTTGAGACACTGCTGAGAAAGAAAAGAAAAGAAAGGAAAGGATTTCGTTACCAGCAAATTGGCTGGAGGGGCAGCGGTCGCCGGCCCCTTCTCTGAGACGGTGGATGAGGAAAGCACTCATCAGCGATGGTTCGTGTTTCAGTGCACGTGAAGCAGGCCTGCGTGAAGTTGATGAATATAAAGTCAGTTAACATTAGACCCACCGGAGCTCATCCACCGCGTAAATATCAACGACCCGGCAGCCCACTTCTGCCCTTGTTACGAGTTTCCTCATACTGACAGCTAAGACAGACAGCGACAAAGATTCTGAGCCGTGCATTAGTTGGCGAGAAGGAAATGAGAGCTTCCACATCCGGCACGCCGTACGAACGAAGCAAAAACAACCGCGTAGGACATGGAGGGGAAGGCAACAAAAACGAGTGTTTCTCCGCTGACATCGATAACACGGAGGGGCTTACGCAGTATGCGGCAAAACAAGCTCCCAACGCGGAGATGGCGTGCCACCGGCGCATTGGACGCTGCGAACTATAGTATATCTGCGTATTTCCCCGCGTCTGCCGCGGCGATAACTCGCAAGCTCCCGTATTACTAGGTGGGAGCGCGGCTAGGCATGCCGGCTCATAGAGGAAGGCCCCTCTTCAGAGGCTTTCGTAGCTACAACTTATTGTTCCTGCCCGTTCTCCTGCACTCCTCTCGCCTGAGTGCCGATCGCCTCCAGCTTTCCGCGGCGATGCCAATCGTTCTTGAGCCGCGGAGAGATGAGCTTGAGTGGATGCGTGACCCGGCGGCTCCGGGTCAGGTCTTCGAAGGGTCGCGTGTTTCGCCTGCCCGGCGTGCATGGATGCCCACCTCTTCCTTATCCTGGGATGTGTCCCCCGGGGGTGAGCGTAGCTGCATGGCGTGTTTATCCCGGCTCGGTTGTTGTACTCATACCCTCCTCTTTCTCCCCCTCCCCCCCCCCCCCCGCAACCCGTCTGTCTTTCGTTCCTCATATCTTACTTTCGAAGGCGTGGTCTTCTTCGTCTCGAGTACGGGATCGGCACAGTATGTTCGTGCGGCGTATTCAATGGCCACTGTGCACGCTAGCCGCTCCAGTCCGTCACTTGTTCCCTGCCCCGCTTCTATCGTTCGCCCTTAACTTGTCCCGAGTTCAGCTTGTGTCCGCTGATCCCTGTGAAATCTTTGATTTCCGAGACTAGGTGGAGCCTAGGGGAAGAACCGGACCTTCTACGCGGCCTAATCATTTTTATTTTATTCCAGTATCTTCCCCGTGCCCTTCTGTACATTCTCCGTCTGCCTTCCTTGGAGTAAGCCTTCATCGCAGAGGACAGCTTTCAAGGAACTTCTCAAGTTCTTAAAGGACTCAGGACTGAGTGCAAGGTTGTGAACTATCAGTGTGTGCCCTGTGTACCATGCAGGTATTGGCCAACGGACATGTGGGAAAGTGCTCATCTCCCTTTGCTCTCTCCCCTTTCTATCTCTCCCTCCGTTCCCTTCCCACGTGTAGGGTAGCATACCGGGCGTAGCCTAGTTAACCTGCCTGCCTTTCCGTTCGTCTTTCTCTCTCTCTCTCCCGTCTGCCTTTGTCTTTACCTAGACGATGTGAAGATCTGCTTTTGCTGACACAGTGTTTCTGTATATCCATCCACGAGCTTAATCGTGTACCTTTAGACTGTCTTATATGCTGTGAGCCTGTGCTTCTTTCATCAGTGTTAGCATGAATCGCGTGTTTCCCAGGCTGGGTGTGCTCTCGGGAAGAGTGACCGGAAAACATTTGGTCTCTTAAATTTCTATTTCAAGCCGCGTTATTGCTGAAATTCTTTCTATCAGCTGGGGTGCTTACCTTTCTTCTCTCCCATGCAGCAATGCTACAATAACCGAGAGCGCGAATATAGAGCCTTTGTCAGAAGCGAAAGGGGACCGAGGGGTGTGTTTCTAAGCCGCGTAGTATAGAAACTTGTAGCATCCGTGTCAGAGCAAGGCTCCGCAAACTGGATAGAGAAAGTGCTATTGAAGCCCGACTAGCAAAGCTCAAAATCTCTAGTCAAAGAAATAATTTATTGAAGGCTGCTCGGGTGTTGTCCGGACCTGCAGAGCGCCATTCATGGCCTGCGCTTCGGCAGGAAGACTTCTTCGCTAGATCAAAATTGTGGCCCGCCAGATGATCACTCCTGCTGTTGAGAGGCACTTACGTGGCTCATCTAATTAGCGTGTTTTATGCGCTGGTGCAAGTTGAAGACGATATGGGTGTCTGAAGTGTCCTGCTTGAAAAGCGGGAAAAAGCTTAATATTAGCTTTTTATCACGCAGCTGTGGACCAAGCAGTGGATAAAAATGAAGATAGTACCACGGATGTACAGCCGCGAACCGAATATTATAAGCCACGTTTTGGCTGTCAAACCTTTCTAACCTGTTCCTTAGCGAAAAACAATGGGTGTTCGATACTTAAGCAGATACTGCTTCCGCGCTTCCGCATGAAAGCAGCAAACGTTTCATTTCCGGTACGCTAAGTGAAGGAAGAGTTGTTAGGCCCAGTTGTGCTTCCCATTATTCTGTCCTCGACTGTATGTACAATAATCTGCTGCTGCGGAGAAGAGGGGCGCGAGGAGAGAAGAACTTGAAGCGAGGCAAATTTTTAAAGAAAGCCTGAGGTACGTAGAACTGCTCCTCCTGATTTTATGTAAGAAATAAGAAAGATTAAAATATTTTTCTCCGCAAAGAGCGCGAGTACAGAGCTTCGCAAAAAAATGTATAGTGTAGTTGTTTGTATGCACACTGTAGAATTATCCTAATACTGCCAACCGGAGCAACATGACAGCCTTCCTCTAATGATTTTGTAAGAACGAAACCGCAGGTCCGCTGTTTTAACTGTTTTACTGAGTTCCTACTGATCCTCCCACCCTGGGTTTTTCCAGGACAACGTTCAAACTTGACTGGTTTTTCCAGGACAACGTTCGAACTTTGAATGCACCCCTTTTCCTTTTTCTTCCGAGTAGAGTCTTCTTGCCTACGCAAATAAGGAGTGCATCAAAATCTGGCGCTCCTTTGACCAGGGGGTGCAAATATTGAGTAATCTGCCTCGCAAAACAGCTGCCTCACGGCAGGTGCCATGTTAACCAACTATGGGCATCACATTGTAGTGTCAAGTGCGAAAAGAACAAAAATGTTTACGACGGTGGCAACGCCAATTCCAGCGCGAGCAGGGGTGCTGCAGAATGCTGACCAATGCCCGTCGGAGTGTTTGGCAAATCAGGGTAGGGGTGTGGAATGTGTGCTGTTTTTATACCGCGACACGTTAGTTAGCTCCACGGGTAAGCTCTGGACGGGGCCTCGGGATGTGTGACGAGTGGCGTCTTCGTGTTTGAACCAATCACTGATTGGCCTTCCTGCCAGTCAGCTTGGTGCATTATTATGACGTCATGCATGACATCATCGTATTGTGAGCAATCAGCGAGACGTGTTGCACCTGGTGTGTTGCGCCTACACCTACATCGCATAAAAGTAAAATGTAGCCTGGAGCACTGTCGCTGGAAGGCGCTGGAATGCGAGCGTTGTTTACGGGGCAGCACGCATTAGCGCTTCGCTGCAGCAAACGGAAGATTTACCTTGTATACGTGCTCAAAGGCGCGCGTGGTTTAGAAATTGCGACGCTAGCGCTGTCGGGATGCGAAAGTGATTAGGCCGTTGTGAGGTGCTTAACCGCTCACGCGTGCTCACAAAGGCACGCAAAAGCACGTATTTAATCCACTTGCGAAACCAAAGCTGTGAACGAATCTGCCTTACACTCTCTACGTAAACCTAATAGCTTCTTACGCCCTGCTGACACACGTTCAGACGCACGAACCGCAGCCGGCCACCTAAGCGGAGGACTGGGCTGTCCTTGTTGTCGAGCCATGCGCAGCACATTTTGGTCGAATTACTCTAGGCTAACCGCAGCCGCAATCTCATCACCTTCGCGCGCGTGAGTGCATCCTCGGCTTATACGGCCAAAGCAATTTCTATCCGTGGCCGCACTGAGCAATTGCTGCGGTTTCTATCTTCCTTTCTCGATCGCACGGTCGTGGCGTGCGCTGTGTGACATAGCGTTCGACGTCGCAGAACGGGGAGCTTTTGAAAGCCCTGTGCAATATGAGCGCATTTTATATTTTCCGCTCCGTTGGTCGTTTTAATGACAAGAGCCAGCGTGAGACCACCCAACCCGCTATAGCACCCTTTATGGCTTCGTCACAGTCATTTGGCAGGAGCGCGCTGTGCCGTGGCAACAGCAACTGCGGTTGGCTACGCGGCAAGCTAAGGACAGCGCGGCTGCTTCGATTCCTCTCCAGATTTCTTCTACCCTTGGTCTTGCGAAGGGGGAACACCACACGCTCGCTCATTTGGCCCGCGCAAATTGCAGGAACCACCCCGGCATTCCCGTTTGTCAACAGTGTTCTCAGAATGTCTGCTGTAAATGCCGCCCCCTTCCTTATTTCTCTCTTTTTTTTACCGTCTCTCTCGCCACCTATATTCATGCTTCATCCCTCGCAAAGGGTGGTTCTGGCGAGACTGCTCATCAGGCGTAGAGAAACACTGCCTCATCAGACAGAGGAGAACGAGTATAGGAGTTGGTGTAATGGAGGGTGCTTGTCTTAGCTGGAAGGTGGGTAGAACGCAAGCAGACGCTGTTTTTCATCCCTTGTTACGGCCGCCCCATGAGCGGGTGGCCTTGCATTCGGTCTTCCCTGGATAGCCCGTCTCGTTCTCCTTTTTTCTTTGTTTGTGTGTGTGTGTGGGGGGGGGGGGGGGGGGGGCACCGTAGTTTAGCGGAATCACAAGCACAACCATTTAGCTTGGTATTCTGTTGCTGAGAGAGGGCATGGATTCGTTTGCCAAGAAAAGCAAGCATGGCATGCCATTGAAAATATCTTGGCAGAAATGAACCCTGGCCAATCCCCCGCCGTGGTATGTGCCATTCAGCCTGAGGCCATCATCATCATCATCATCATCTTGGCGATGCTTGCATCCAAAAAGAGATTACATGTTTGTCGAAGTCAAGTTCACACATATACTTAAGTTACACTTTTGCAGCAGGTCTTTTAAGTGTTCTAGTCTCCTCTGGTGGGTGTTTCAAACCTTCTGTAGTCAGCATCCGTCCTGCGTTTAACCTGCCTTTGTCGGGTACAAGAAGTGTGTCGACAGATGAAGATGAATGATTCTAAACTGCGAACAAAAGTTACCCGCCCCGGTTGGTTAGAGGTCACGGCATTCGGCTGCTAAGCACGAGGTCACCGGCTCGAATCCGGTAGCGGACGTCGCATTACGATGAATGCATAATGCAGGATTGCCGGTTCAGCGATGTCCTGTGCGCTTTGTTCGCACCCGTCAAAGAACACCGGGTGGTCGAAATTGATCCGGAGCCCATCACTAGAGTGCGCCTTTACATATGTCTCATTTCAATCCTTGCATCATCCCTCCCCTCCAGCCACGGTCAAGCTGTCGGCACAGAGCGCGACAATTACTCTGCCGTTCCTTTCATCACAGAATGTCCGTATTTGCCTTTCGTTTGAGTCAGCACAATTTTCAACTGCATACGTTAAAAAAGGTGTTTGCTTGCTCATGCATGAGTGTACCTAGGAAAAAAATGCTCCATATGCGAAGAAAGAGCTGGCACTGAATCCGAGAACCGCCGCTTCGGTCATGATCCGAAACTGCAGATTTCGACGGCGCGATTTTTTTTTTTGGCCAGAGTTCCCGTCTGATAGCCACTAACATGAACCGAGCAAAAGCGGCAATAGGTCGTCGAGAACCAAAAGCAGGTGAGAGGTGAATGAAAAAAGATGCACCGCGCGAAGGACATTGCACGAAGCACGGAGAAATGAGTGTGAAGCACAAACGACATTTATGTTTTGTATTTATTTAGCATACTGTTAGTCCCACTGGGACTGTTACAGGAGTAGATTTATAAGCAGGAAGATACAAAAAAACAGACAATAACACAAAGGCCAGCAATCAGGCTTAAAGAGACAAGATATTAAAGCACTCATACGCGGTCACATCGAGTGCGGCATATATGACGGAAGGTAGTCGGCAACCCTGGTTTTCAAAACATACATTCAAACACATATCAAAGCATTCTGTCATACAGTAATTATACACTTCATACAGTAATTATATACGATGCTCCAGAATGGAGGACACGGACAATGCAGCGGATAGAAATAAAAGGTAAGAGGAAAGCTTCTGAGGCATTCGGAGGCAGTGAGCTAAAAAGCAATGGAGGAGGGTTCAAGGGATTATTGACTTGGGGAACCTGCGCACCTTGCAGTGCTTCGAAGCGCTTTAAGCTGGGGCTCACTTATTGGCAGTAGTGGCGCGATGACTGCACTTTGTTTTGTACATAACTAGGCACCATTTCACACGTCCTTGTTCCCCTTGTTGAAAGGAAGGCCTTTGACTGCCCTATAATCTTCTTTTTCACCTTCTACCTCGCCTCTTCGTTTACAGTCGACCAAAAGAGCTGGCGCCGGTTTTCAAATCACGCTAAAATCGAACCTCGTTGTAACGAAACGGTTTATAATGAAATAATGGATATAACGAAGGAATGACGATTACCCTTGGAAGATCGCTGAACGCGGCCTATAACGAAGATGCGACTATAACCAAGTAATCTCTGCAGGGCCCCTTGAACTTCGATATAACGGGGTTCAACTGTATTACAACACCCCTCATACCCCTCTCCCCGCCGTTCTAATGATTATAAATAGAGCCTCTCACTCTCCACAGTCCGGGGAGGCAGCCATTTCTTCGCCTTGTTCGACCAGTGCTGCAAAAAGCTGCACGACAACAGGTATCTGTAGAGCGGAAGAAAACGAACTAAGAACAAATGCACGAGGGGTGAAGTCGGAGCTTGATGTGCAGACGTCAAGGCTTGTTTGCGTTTCGCGAGCTCTAAACTGCGTGCTCCGAAGCCGCTCTCAGAGGCTCAAGTCCAAGAAGCGAACGAGGAGGAAGATCTGTACGGCAGCGGCGTATGCGTATACAGCTCAACCGAGCTTGTTAGGCAGGTTATGCTAATTGCTCACACAAGCACCGCCGGTAAACGCATCATGCTTTCTGTTTCATCATCGTGGTTTGAGTGTGAAGTGGCTTGGCTCCCAACTGTCTTGATCACAATGGTGGATTATCCGTGTTTTAAGTACGGCCAGCAGCAAACAGTACTGCAATCTATGGCTTACCTGTACTCTGGCATTCTAGGTTACTTTATTTTTCCTCTGTCTTGATTTTCTCTTGCGTTCTTACACCGCCCTCTTTTTATTAACGACGAAAGGCATTGCGATTCCTGCAATGCCAAACAATAACACTAAACAAACCATCTCGGCGTCTCTGAAGTCAAAATAATGCATCTCGGCGTCTGATTTCACTGCCCACTGTGACATTCTTCCTTAGGCCTCTGGGTATTGGGGTAAAAGCAAAACAGCGCACAGGAAGACTTAAGCCAACCCGCTCAGAGCGCTCCAGGGCATGGCTTCGCAGCCCTAACGAGAGGAGGGAGATTCACATTTGACGAGGGGGCCATCTGGACCAGCAAACTAAGAACACGTCCCGCATTGCTCCATTGAGGCGGCAAAAAAAACACAGAACTAAAAGATCTCAGAGCGGAAAGGAACGTTCTTCGTATATTTTTTAAAGTGGCTCTTACGTTTGAGAAGCGAAGGCGCCCCTAAATATTTGTCCTCGCTCGAAGGAAGCTGAAACCTTCCACATCGGCGGGGGTTCTAATTGGCTCAGGTGCTGAATGCGCTGAGTCTTTGACAAGGTGGCTGTTTCCCCAGCCCCAAGACGCAGAAGTGTGATGAGAGGCACTGACCCTTTGAAAGTTTAGAAATCCGCTTCCCCAGATTTTTCTTTACGCAGGCCAGCGTCTGAAGAAAGGTTTCTGTGTTGATCTGAACGAGAGCCGGTGTTAGCAAACAAGGCCATTGATATAAGAAGAACGAGGAGGTTCCTTCGACCGCACTGCGATAGAGGTTGTTGGGCAGATCAAGGAAGTCCGGAAGGCGTACATGTGAGGAGTAAAATGCGCATGAACTTTTGGTTCCCGCAGGAGGCTCCGGAAAGAGATTGAATTGTTGGCACTGAACGCTAGAGGCGCTTTTCTCAATCTCCCCAGCTTGAAAGAGGAGAAAATGAAGTCAGAGACTGAAACGTGCCAGTGAAACGCACCGTGATGACGCGACGGGACTTCGGACGACGAAGTTGACCTCGGTTGCGGAGAAACTTCTGTTGAAATGGCGATGGTATAATTAGCAGCTCCCAATAAAACACTTCGAACGTAATGAAAAGTTTTTGATGCCCACTGCTTGAAGCTATCGTTTGACGAAGAGTCCGTCTCGTCTCACGTGGTAGCCACAATAGGCTTACGCGGGCACTGTCATTTAGGGAGCCCGTACGGGTTTTGCTTTGGTTATCCTTGATGGGTTTTTGGTTGTGATTTGAACAGGTGAGACGGCACGGCTGCAGGAAATAAGTAGAGTTTGGTACGTGTATGTAGCGGCAGTCGTAGATTGTGGCTCCCTACCGAGGCTAAAGAGAATGAGTGGGTAGGCCTCTCTTTAACTTCTTGATGCTTATATTAGAATCTAGACTAATCGCGTCATAACTGCCATGATGTGAGGCTTAGGTCGTCGAAATGTGTACATGCACGTCAGCTTTCTATTTTCTCGCATGTTTGTACCGCAGGTATTCACCTCCCTGAAGCAAGATTTTGCTTGCTGCGTCTTGACTGCTGCCTGTTCGCTTAAGCTTTCCAGATGTAAGAGTCATTCTATTGCTTGCGTTTTTCTGAAGAGCCTTTTCTATTAAAAATAAAAGAAAAGAGAATTGCGGTCTCCTCTTGAAGAATATGCAAAATTCGCGAAGTTCTTTTTCCAGAACCTTTCATTAAAAAAATACAGCGTGGAACAACAAAAAGAACATGAAAGGAAGCTCCCCACAACGAACCACTACCCGTAACAGACTTTCCTTTTAGAGCAACGAAATAGCGAAGCTCAGAGTTGCACTACGGAGCACCAAATTGCAGAAACTATATAATCGCTGCCCCCCAAAAAACTCAAGCGGCACTGTGAGTGAATTCAGCTAACCTAACCCTCTTGCTGTCTCGTTTGTCTGTCTTTGAGCATGGTGATGAAAGCTTCTCTCCAAGCTACAATCTATCTTTTCCTTCTGGGTGCATATGTGGAATGCACTTTTTATAGGATTGACCTTTTCCGCCAACCGAGCACCGAGTGGACGGGCACTCACAGTGATGTTCCGAGCCGCGCGCGACCTCCCGTTTCGTTTCCTGTCGGTTGGCTTCCCCCGGATGACTGCCCGCTTCTCCAGAGAAAAGAGACGGGTGCTCTCAAACTGATGCCTTTGCCACTGTTGCGCTAGAACGGATCCCGTACAGCTAACCTCTTTGGACGGGAAAGCAAGAAATACAACAATTCCCAGACAAAGTAAAAGCCGGTTTGCTGAAGAGGGAAGCCGGAATGAGATGTTGCCCGAAGAGCGCCAAGCAACGACTCATTACCTGATTAATGAGTCGACGCCCAGACGCCCTCGTTAGCCTTCGTCTTAGTCGCCAGCGGCGCCAGCTCTCGGCGGCTATCGGAGGCAACTGGTCCAAGAGAGAAAGATAGCACGGCAGCAGAGGGCGATGAAATGGAAGGCGTGGTGAGCGGAGGTCGGCTTGTTGTCGTTCTGGGAGCCAGCAGCACGAAAAGCAATAATATAAATAGAACGAATGCTCAGACAAGGTTCTTTACAGGGGCTTCGAACTACGAACAAGAAATGCAGCAGGCTAAGAAATTAATAAGAGAAACAACGAACGGTAGAAGAGGACACAAGCCAAGTGGAGTCGAGTACATAAAAAAGAAAAAATAGAAGCGATAGCGGCATCTGGTTAAACAAGAAGAAAGCGTGTAGAAGAGTTTCAGCTGATTCGAGACCTACGACTTGTGGTAAATATATTGTTTGTACACTGGTCTGTCGGTGGCCATGTGGTCGGTCAGCGTTTGGCTTGTCCTCCATGTCACTTTTTTTTTTACTTGTACGACTCACCCTGCTTCTCCCCGCGAAGGCTTGTCGCAGTTTGGACCTTTAGATGTAGCTTCTTCCTCAGTTCGACTGCTGTGTTAAGAAGCACACTATTTGTCTAGCGAGGCCCACTCGGAGAAAAAAGAAAAAAAAGAGCGGCGAATGGTCAGAAGTAGGGAAAGCTTGCCCTTCTTCTATTGCTATTCCTAAAGAGTCTCCAGAAAAGGGCGAGAGGGCCACTTCGAATGGAGACATTTGGGGATGGTCGGAGATAGGGAAGGGGATGGGGATGGAGAGGGAGGGAGGTGGGAGAGAGGAGGGAGGGAGGACGACGAAGGTCAGGACTTCCCTTTGGTCGACTGATTAATGGCGCCCGATATTCCATTTGCTTCTCTCTACGAGAGCTCTCGTACAGTTGCGAGATAAGAACCGTGCCCCGGGGG
Organism: Amblyomma americanum; assembly: GCA_030143305.2. NCBI lineage: Eukaryota > Metazoa > Arthropoda > Arachnida > Ixodida > Ixodidae > Amblyomma > Amblyomma americanum. Next base: position 137,067 of record JARKHS020007500.1, read on the forward strand.
GCAATGAAGCGCGCCTTCCGGCGGCGCGCATCGCAATTAGCGTGTGGGAAGATGCGGGACTCTTCCCAACTGCCACTCGCGAGCACTTCTTGTCGCCATCTTTTCCTTTTATTTGGATGAGCCCGTTGCGCAGAGAAAAAATTTCGGTGGCAAACGCAGTGGCCCGTAGCACACAAATCACCAAAACTCATGTACAGCACAATTCTTTGCACTACACGTTAATGATGTCAGCAAGAAATTGCAGAAAAGAAGGAAAGAAAACACATCCCATTTTAAACATTCAGCAAACATAATAAACTGATGTTAAGACAACGTCTTAGCAGAAAATGGTGCTAAGGCAAGATCAGAGTAAGTGGACATTACCAGAGAGCAATGAACATGCTAGGTGAGCACTCTACAGCAATCATTGCCTTAACTGCAGTATTTTCCTCGTGTTCATGAATGCAGTGAACCTATGTGAACGAATGCATGAACGCATTAATTTATTTTTTCAGAAGACGATGGAGTACGAAGTACCTAGAGTATGTGATTAAAGGGCAACAGGGTTAAGTTTTGGGCCATTCGGCATAACAAGTTGAAAGTGAAAGGAAACCGCGATTTGAGACGGGACTTAGGGCACTGAATTGAATGTCACGAGGGGTATGAACACTGAAGATACACTGTGGAAAAGCGAATTTGAGTTGTGCCAATCCACTATGACATTGCAATGACGAAGAGATCGCTCTCACTCGAAAATCTGTTTTATAAGCTAAAAAAAAAACAGGAAACGAAATGCAAGTGTCACCATAAGAGGCCAATTCGCTAATAAACTGCATGCGTCGACAGCGATTTTTATAACGTGGATCTCGGAGGCTGTGCCATACCGCTATTCCCTTAAAAATGGTGCAATAAGTCCTTTCCAAGGTGTATGTGACATGTTTTGATCAAGTAGCGGGAAAGCATTAAAATTTAATTTACTCAGACATAAATGTTTCTTCGCATCTATACAAACGTTAATAAAGCCACAAACAACCACAGCAGAATAATTTGTTAACTAAGAGAAGGAATTTCCAAGAGTTTCCCTCAGTGTGCGTTTAAAATGAAGTTGCGAGTTTGCCGCTTTTAATAAATACGCACTATATTACCGTTTTGGGTGTAGCGGGGTGTTCTCTGCAAACAAAACAGAAGTAGTATCCGCTATTGCAATGATGCTCTCAAAAACATTGAGCGCTGCTGCTCGCGCCTTACATGCCTACCGGTCTAGCTCAACTAGACGTATTTCACCACTAAAATGCGTCCTTTCACGTCACATAATTAATAAAACAACAACAGTGCTGCACTTATACTTGCCGCAGGAGAAAAAAGACCAGAATTGATAATCTCGACACAAGCAAACGATGCTTTCTCTCTGCACTTGTTAATGTACACTTCTCGGCTCTGCTGGGGGTCGTGTATACTGACATGACATATTTTTTTTTCGTCATCCTTTTCCCAAATCGATATCGTGGTCTGTTAGTGCTCTTCTTGTTGTTTGCGCACCAATACTTGTCAACTTGTGTCATATTCATTCCTGCACGACATGGATACTGAAGTTCACGTTTCTTTGTGACATGATTTCCTCCCTGTCTGTTCAGTCTGAGTAGAGTCGAATTCATTCGAAGATTGATCAAAAATGGACGCTGGCAATACGAGCCGCCGTTATTTTCTTCATACCTGGTTTCGAGTTTTCTTCATACCTTGTTTCGAGTCAAGTATCTCGGGCTCTCGCGCTGCTCGCGAGGAGGCAATCTCGAGGAGCCTGGAAGGTGTTCCCACCCTATTTGGCACGGCATAAAAGCTTCTGCCATGAGGTCAGCGTTCGGAAGGCGAGCTTTTGCTTCAAAAACGACAGCAGATATATAGAAGGAACAGCGAGTGCCCGCACAAAGCAGATATATTACTAAGAGCAAAATTCACCCCTAGAGTGCGCTTTGCTGCTTGTCTCGTAGCGGACGTATCTAGGATATACGCAACTGAAAACTTAAGAGTCGATCGTATGAAGCGTACAAAGTGTCCTAGGCGTATGGCGATTTTCCACGAAGTGCACTTCGAGCTTGAATGCTTCATGTGATTGAAGCCCTTAAAAATACCAAAATGGGCACCAGAAAATATAAAGCACACTGCCTTTCATTATTTTCTTGAGTGCCCAGACTATGATAAATTTTATGCGACAGGCACTCTCTTTTGAAGCAAAATTAAATAAGTAAACAAAGGAAGATGTTCGCAAAAAAAAAAAACTGACCGAACCGACACGGGCGCTGTCAGAAAGAATTGAAGCTTGGATGCAAGGCGAGTTCTACGGCGTGCACTTTTTTCCGGCGGAGAGTGCCAAATGCGCTGTCGTTCAGCGTTAGCAACCCTGGCAGTGTGCGAGTTCGACACCTCTCTGCCCTCTCACCTGGCCTCGTGACATCCCCGCTTGTGCCTGAGGCGCATCGTTTCAACATGTAACCCATGAGCGTGTACCACCCATTTTCGGCAGAGTGCATTGACTGGCATTGACTGTTTAGGCTTTTGGACAGACATTCAAGAGATAAGAGCTCAGAGCAAGGCGAAAATACGTATTTAAAAAGCACTTCATTTGGTTTTCGTGCCCCTGTAAAGCGTGTCATCTGCATTGCAGCGCAGCTTTGGGAGAAGCCAAAACAAAAAAGTCGTGAACAGCGCGGATTTTAGCATCTGCAACCCTTCTGCTGCGCATGATGGGACGGAACCGCAGCATTGTGTAAGATCCTTCGCAATAGATCGCATCCATGGAACTGGAAATAGTAGCTCGTCAAGCGGCATATTTGAGTTCCTCGATTGCAGGTGTTTCCTTCAACTAATTCTAGGATTAAACATCTCAATTAAGGAAAAAAAGAAGAGATTAACGTATTGGCGGCTGAATTAATTTTATTCTTTCCTCTTCTTTACTTCCAAGCTCCACCGGAGGATATTTCCTGAGCTCTTTTTGGTGTACTAGTTCTGTCCCCGTCCATATGAAAGCGGACGAAACAGCAAAGACAGTTTTCCTTACTCTCATTTTGTTAGCTTCGTCTTGCTGGATCCGCAGACTGCGCGTTCCACATCGTCGAACAAAAACTGATATTTTTCATATAGCACAGTTTATGCTGACGGAAGAGACATCCAGGCAAGATAGATGCAGTCAGTGAAGTGAAAAGTGGATTTATTTATTTATTTATTTATTTAGTTTATTTATTTATTTACGTTTATGTATTTGTTTATTTCTTTATTTGTTCGTTTTTGTTTATTTATTATTTATTTGTTTATATACTTATGTATTTGCATACGGTGCCAGGCCAATCTCAGGCCCATGCAGGAGTGCGAATGCTGAGGAAAAATATACAAAACAGACATATTATTTGAAAACCACAGGAAAAAAAGATTAGATCTTCGATTATGACGTCATAGTCCCGTGGCGGCTGACTTATGACTATGACTTCATAATCGAAGATGGCGCCCAAATTTGGGTGCCAATGATGACGTCAAAATCTAATGTGGCGGACAGAAGTACGTGAAACCAGGTGATCAATTCTAGTAAACAAAAAAGCGAACGCTCGTTAATTCAACGTCTTCCAGACGGTGGTGGCATTTTTTTTTTCATTTCTGGTTTTTATGACTATTATATTTTTCTTATGCCTAGTCGTCTATTGCTGAGAGTAAGATGGGCCTCTTCTGCACTGTTTTCCGGCGGCCCATTACATTTTTTTTGTCTTTTGTGAACCTAAAGTATCTGATTATAAAGAAACTTTTTGAATCGCGATGGCCGTTGCAACTTGATTTTTATTCGGAATTTGAAACTCACTCCGATGTTGAGAGGCCACTGCGCTGGCTGGCTGCCTGAGTCTGTTCCACCGCACAGCTTCCACAACGCGTTCTATGCGACAGGACACATGCCTCCACTACTTAGCTTGCGAGCATCGCTTGTTCCTTGCATCCAGTAAAAGAGGAAGGAAGCGCCGTTAAAAGGGCACAAATGCTACATCTGTAGCTCGGTTCTGTTGTTGTTGTTGTTGTTGTTGTTGTTGTTGTTGTTGTTGTTGTTGTTGTTGTTGTTGTTGTTGTTGTTGTTGTTGTTGTTGTTGTTGTTGTTTTTTTTTGTTGTTGTTCGTTTTTTTGTTGTTGTTGTTGTTGTCGTTGTTGTTGTTGTTGTTGTTGTTGTTGTTGTTGTTGTTGTTGTTGTTGTTGTTGTTGTTGTTGTTGTTGTTGTTGTTGTTGTTGTTGTTGTTGTTGTTGTTGTTGTTGTTGTTGTTGTTGTTGTTGTTGTTGTGTGTGTGTGTGTGTGTGTGTGTGTGTTGTGTGTTGTGTTGTTGTGTGTTGTTGTGTTTGTTGTTGTTGTGTGTTGTTGTGTGTGTGTGTGTGGTGTGTGTGTTGTGTGTGTGTGTGTGTGTTGTGTTGTTGTTGTTCCCCTCACAAAATGGCACATACCCACAAGGGGGATTGGCATACCCCGCCAGACGTAACGCAGTTGCGTCCTTTTCGTCTTCGCTTTCGCGCATCCCGCACTGCTGTGCTGACAACGCGACTGCGTGCGCTCTTTCCCGGCCACCTCTGGGGAACTTATGACTACACCAGCTGCGTCCGGCCTGACATCAAGCCACATGAGCACTCGGCAACAAGCAGAACACGACGCGCACTAACAAGCACGGGTGTCCACCTGCCTCGCCCCCCCCCCTCCCCATCTCTAGAATGACGAGGAACGGAAAGTTGAAAGCGTGGTGTCGTTAATGGGAAGTCAAGCTGTTGCAGTAATGAGACCCTCGGCCAGCCTTTATTGCCCGTCCAGCCCAGCTCCCTCGTTACGTGACTTCCTTCATCCTTTCCTCCCATGCCAAAACGGCCGGATTGCCTAGCCTGTTTCCATTTGGCTTCTCCGCTATCACGTGATGTTTGTCTTCCTGTATCGCTCAGCGGAAGTCCCACTCAAGTGTTGTCATCGTCGGGAGAGGCAACTTCAACGCTCGCACCTAGTGGCCCCTCCGTTTCGCAGTAATCATTATTTCTCCTGGTCATAAAGAAGACATTGCTAAGACAGCAGTCCGCATGGTTACATGGTTGTTGCAAAAAGAGAGAGAGAGAGAGAGAGATGGTTGTTTTGAGTGACATGCGATTCAGAGGAGAATATCGCAGATCCAATTGATGCGTTTATTTCCTTTCTCTTTGTGCAGCGAAGCCAATAGGAATCCCAGTGAGGTTGCCTCGCTGCCTTTGCTTTCTTATTTATTCTCTCTCTCTCTCTTTTTCTCTCTCACAGTCGCAAATAGTTAACCTTCACGCAGCTTTTTGGTGAGGTGAAACGCATAGGCGCCCGTGTGCTGTGCGATGTCAGTACACGTTAAATATCCACAGGTGGTCGGTCGAAATTATTCCGGAGCCCTCCACTACGGCACCACTTCCTTTCTTTCTTCTTTCAGTCACTCCTTTATTCCTTCTCTTAAGGCGTGGTTCACGTGTCCGCCGATATGTGAGACAGATACTGTGCCATTTCCTTTCCCCAAAAACCAATTTTCATTTTCATTTCCTTCACACATTTGTTTTTCGAGACCCGGTTACTGGACGCATCCAAAATCAGGTATCCATATTATCTTTGCCGTACTCGATCGACCACTAAGGCAGGCATGAGAGACACCTTAAGATTGGTTCGGTGTTCCTCGTGTCTTGTGTCCGACACTTTTATAAAACAGATAGAGGTGTGATAAATTATGTTTGCGTAATTAGGACGGCCATGTCGCTATCTGGAAAGATCTACCAAAATTTGCTTACAAAAATGGGTCTCTATTTTTTCTTTTTGCTGCAATAAAATTTTTGTAGCATAATGTACAAGATTTCTTCATCGCGGCAAAAAAATTTGGAAAAGAATTTCAGTTCTATACCAAAGATTCTCGAATACGAGCGTACCCAATAAAAATCGGAAAGGTTGTTTAAACTCCGCTTCCAGCAGCGTTTAGATTTATAAACTTCTTTATGCAATAGATTCCTTTTGTATCATTGAGTTGTTTGCATCACGAAAGCATTTCTTCATACCGAATGCATTTCAGTGACGAATTCAGAGTCGGGAGCTAGCGAGAGCGTGCTCTTAATGCAGGGTTTGAGTGGGCACACTTATTTTTCTTATTTTGCCACAGACCCCACTCCAAGATTTAATACGCATATCAGCGTCGCGAACAGAATACATTCTCGAACGCCAGAGTCCTTATATTGACTTTGATTGGCAGTTTCAAAAGTCGTGTAAATACTGAGGAAGATCAGGAAGAGTGGCTCTACGTGAAATGAAGAGAAAAGTCTATTTTTATAAAAAAAAGAAAGAAAATACATTCAAGAACTAAATTAGAACGTATATTCTGACTTATTCTCACTCCTGTCAAGCAGCTGTCACGACTGGAGAAGTTGATACGAATTTCAGATCACAGAGATGCACTTCTGCAGCGTCAGGAATGAGGACCGCCTTTAATATTGAGGAACGGGTGACAAACTCAAGCACAAATCGACATAGAAGCAAAATCAGCTGAACTCGAGAGGATAGGACAAGTAAGATGAGTGCTGTGGAACCATCGCCGAACCAAGCCCCTCACACACTTGATAGGTTCATAAACAAAAAAAAACCGTGCTACATGACTACAGAGGCACGGCGGTGGTGCATGTAGACATAGACGCGGCTGGCAACCGCATGACGATTATTCGGGCGTCGTAGGCCAATATATAACTTAAAGTAGGAAGACGAGTTAGAGGGAGAGAAGCTCAAGAAGCGACTACCACACGAGCCACCAACAAAAACATACAAAGGAAGAGGGCGTTGGGATGCGGCAAGGGCTGCCAGTCTCAAAGTTTCAACACTTGGTCGTGGATTCTCCTAATCTCTGCTGATTGTCTATCACTGCGGAGGTATTTGAAAAGTGCCCGGTGGTACTTGAAACGCCCTCAATCACAGTTAACGCCCCACGCTGGTGCCCATGGGCACTAACATCGTTTCCGTATTTTTGAACACCCACGCCCGTCATTGTTGCACTACGCAAAGTATTCAAGGCACCTGCACAGGCCACTTCTAGAACAAAACGTGCTGAACGAAGATCAGCACAGGACACGACTGCGTGCAAACGCGCGGAGGTGTTTCTGATGTTGCCCGGGAAGTTTTAAGAATCAGAATATAAATCATAATTCTTGCATGTTTAAATAATAATACTTCATTCGATACTCGGGAGAAAGTCCCGAGTGCAAGCACAAATAGTAGGACCTCCTTTGAGACGATCACAATGACATTGTATAGATTAGGCAAAACATAATAAGTAGAAAGTAACGTTTAAAAGAAACTAATAACGCAGAACATTTTCAATCCATCACTTTATTAAAGAGTGCACAGTCTGCAGCAAAGCAATACTGCTTGGTGAAAGCCGGTAAGTGATGTAAATAGGTGATTGCTAGGGATATATTCTGTCAGGGCCAGCATTCGTGGACATAATGCACACCACAAACTGGCGTCATCTGTTGGCCGCGACTAGCGATCACCACTTATCTGACTGAGAGTATTCTCGCTTCCTAATTTAGACAAAACTAGACCCTTCCCTTGAAATAGTGCGTGATGACGTTGATACTGATGGCTCACTCTTCCTACGCGCTGTAGAATCTGGCACAAATGCTTACAGCGCTGGCACTAAACAGTCTTGGCGGCCATAGGAAATCAGTGGGGTGTATCAATAATAATAATAATAATAATAATAATAATAATAATAATAATAATAATAATAATAATAATAATAATAATAATAATAATAATAATAATAATAATAATAATAATAGGTTTCTTGGGGGAAAGGAAACAGCGCAGTGTCTGTCTCATATATCGTTGGACACCTGAACCGCGCCGTAAGGGAAGGGATAAAGGAGGGAGCGAAAGAAGAAAGGAAGAAAGAGGTGCCGTTGTGGAGGGCTCCGGAATAATTTCGACCACCTGGGGATCTTTAACGTGCACTGACATCGCACAGCACACGGGCGCCTTAGCGTTTTTCCTCCATAAAAACGCAGCCGCCGCGGTCGGGTTCGAACCCGGGAACTCCGGATCAGTATCAACGTTCAGGATTCCCGCGGTTATTTCTGATGCTGAGCGTCACGCAGCACGTAGTGGCAGCCGAACAATCTAGCAGCGCTTGTGTAGATTTTCTTTGCTTGATAGCCTAATAGCTATTAAAATTAATAATGAAAGAAGGGCGAATTATGAGAGATCACTGGTTAAAGTTAACATAAGCGCTGAAAATACAAAAACAAATGCTTAGCCAGGTGGCACCCACCAAACGGCCTGTCTCAAAGCGCATGGCTCTCAGAATCGAATAATTCAAGATGCTTTAGAGGCGCTTTGGAGTCGCTTTATAATGCATGCAGTCATTGTTAACGCGTGCGCACAGCTACACAAATATATGGTAAGACTTTGTAAAGAACAGCAGGAGAGAATAATGCACACTTTCTCCCATTGTGATATGCACGGGCTGGAAAGGCAGTGACCGCGGTGGTGGACGCATGTCATACAGTCGCATTTTTGTTTGTGTCTAGGAACGCAGCGTAAGAGGTTGTTTCTCTTCCCAATGTGGCTTTCCTCAGAGGCTAGCCTTAGAGGCCGTCCGCTGGCCAATAGTGAGATGATGAATTATGGCTTCCAGAAGATGAGGACCAAACATTAAGAGAACTTCCTGATTTTTTTCTCTGTTTCTTCAAGGCTGCAGTGTGACCACATTTGGTTCCTCCCGCTTGCCATCCGGCGCCGCCTTCGCACATCGAAACGACCTCGGGCGTTCGGCACGCAGAGAAAAAGTTCGCCTACTCCGCGACACTGCAGCACGGCGTATATAATTAATCGTTAGGACGACTTCCCATCTGTCCGCAACCTCAAGCTATCACTGTTGCCTGCATTCTGGAAGAACTCTGTGACGAGAACTGCAACTGGATGTAGAACTGACCTTCGCTTTGGGGCGAAGGCAGGCGAAAAAAAAGCAAGCGTCGCTGATGCGGAGGCACGTACCGAAACCTCTTGCATCAGTGACAAGTCGATCCCTAATGGTCCGAAGGAGCAGCAGACACATTGGTGCTGCTTAAAGTAGTGAGTCTTCTGCCGATGACGAAACTCGCGGGAGGAGGAGGGGGGGGGGTATGAGGAAACTCACTTTTGCCCGCTTCGCGAGGGTAACATGAGGGACAGCATCGCAATCAGGAATGAGCCCCGAAAAGAAGATGAACAAAATCAGTCAAAAGAATCCAGGGGAACCCGAACTGTACGCGACTGCCACAGACACAAGGGGATACGAAGACAGGACCACGAGTCACGAACGGCGGTTTCGTTTGTACACCGCCAAAAATGAAGAAGCACTGGAGTAGCAGTGCGGACGTGGGTTGGGCACCGAGACGGAGGAGTGAGTCGTCCCGGGGCGAGCGAATATCTGGCCAGGAGGAGACGTACCGACGGTGGGTCTTTCTTGCACAAAGAGTAAGAATACGCGGACGCCCTCTTCTCGCGTGCATGGCCCGGTAATCAATCTTCGACGCCGTCTCGCGAGGACTCTGCCTTTTTCCTTCTCATATAGTAGGCGGTGCTTCTGCAAAAGTGTGGGGGGGCTGCCGAAACTTCTTTCGGTGTTCGGGACGTCGTTCGTTTGTACACGCACTGGTTCTTTCCGTCCTTTGCCTACTTCCAGAGTGATATGCGAGAAGGGATTGGATATACCAGCCTCGATGCTGAGCGGCCTCAATATAGCTCTGTGTTGGCGACCCGGCCTACAGTGTTTTGCAGGTCTTGCAGCTCTGTCGGGACGCTGTAGTTTCGGGGACATCAGCCCGCGTGCTCTCTCAAGCATTGTCCGTGGTGACCTGCACCAACCAGAGCGGAGGTCGGTCTTTTTGCACAAGCATGTTAGGAGCGCATTACCAACGTTTTTTTTTTTTTGAGCAGCACCGGGTGTACTGATTTTGGATTGAAATGATGCCCTTCGGCGTAACCGAATATGATTTCGTGAAATCCTACGATTGGAAAATAATGAGCTCATCGAAAAATTGTTGCGTACATACGAAGTGTTGAAGCTTAATGTTCCCGGTTGTAACTGTTACTCAAGAGAAGCGTCAACATCATGTAGAGCAAACACAGGATCAACATCTGGCTGCCAACCGTTCAGGGTGCACATCGGTAACAGACGTTTCTTTTTTATTGCTGTTTTAGTATTTCCTCAACTCGTTATTACCCTTCTTAAAACTTATGAGCTACCTAAGCGCGATAAAATCTCGTGCTTGAATTCCTGTCGCCACCAATAAAACGGGGCATTTTTTTTTTCACTCAGTAGCATTTGCCTTAATATATGCCGTGAACAGATAAATGCGTTTCGCATACCCCCTCCAACCTCCCTCCCTACCTCCCTTCCCAACCTTTCCTAATTCTATGGCTGTGGAGAATAAAAAGCAAGGGCGAATTTAAAATTTTCTAAAGTGGCCGTTTTACTAAGAGCTAACAGTTTTATTCCCGGATCCACTTGGCGAGTGGGATGATGCGTACAGTAAGTGGAACCAAGTTACATACTCCACCTTTAACACTTTGAACATTATGAAATGTGCAGTATCTTTACATAATTCCGAGCAAGTCACCCTACTTGGCGCCCAATGTAAATAACTAAACGATATGATCAAAGAAAAATACACTCAAGCTCTCAGCAGCGCATCAGTGCAGACGAGTCTAACAACGGTGTTTTTCTTTTATTTTGATCAGATTTAAACTTCGTCTGCTGAGGCAAACACATTGCGCCGTGTATATGATGAGCATAAATAAACGCTTCCCAAAAACTGTTTTCAGTCGCGCCGGTTGAATTGAAGCCTACTGCCACGTGACCTGCGTTTTGCCTCAGTGGCAGTGACACACGAATTCAGGCTTACACCCGCTCCAGGGATGTGGCCTAAAACTCTTCTTCCTCCGTGCTGCAGGACGACGCGATGTCGATTACAACTGACGTTGTAATGCGAGGCGCAGCATGAAAAGTTTCCCCGACTAACACGCGTACGACTTGGCGACACTACGACCCAGCGTCGATAAATCATTCTACCCCTCCCTCCCTTCTTCGCGTCTTGTTTCATCCTCATCCTGCTCTATGACTTCTGCGAAGTTTTGTCTCCCTCTGACTTTTCTCCTCTTTATTTGCTTTCGAAAGCCATGTCTGTGTACACTCTGTCTGAGCTGCCTTTTCCTGTTGACAAAGAGAGCAGCTTTCCCTTAAAAGGGAGGGCGACAACCTTTAGCAGGGATAACAGAAGTGCAGAGTGACGGTAGATGAAAAGGAAAAATTCGTCGCCGCAAAGTTCTTATCCTTGACTATCCGCGCATGTATTATTTGTAGTAGTAAGTGGTCCTATTAAAATAATAATAAATTGATAATAATAATAATAATTGGTTTTGTGGGAAAGGAAATGGCGCAGTATCTGTCTCATATATCGTTGGACATCTGAACCACGCCGTAAGGGAAGGGATAAGAGAGAGAGTGAAAGAAGGAAGGAAGAAAGAGGTTTCGTAGTGGAGGGCTCCGGAATAGTTTCGACCACCTGGGGATCTTTAACGTGCACTGACATCGCACACCACACGGGTGCCTTAACATTTTGCCTCTATAAAAACGCAGCCGCCGCGGTCGGGTTCGAACCCGGGTACTCACCTGAGCTGGGGCAGCGGAAATAAAGGATAGCAGGCAGAATGGAGTAATGAAATGATAGAGGTGAGTGGACAGGAAGAGATCATAGGGGGAGCGGTAATATACACAAACTATTTAAACAATAAGGAATGTGTACGGGTTGTGCGCGTGATTAGTTCATGATGGGGCAGTGTATTATTATTTTAGTTTTGAGGGAAAGAAAATGGCGCGGTATGTGTCTCACATAGGGGCGGACACCTGAACCGTGCCGCAAGGGACGGGATAAAGGAGGGAGGGAAAGTAGAAAGGAAAGAAGGGGTGCCGTAGTGGAGGGCTCCGGAATAATTTCGACCACCTGGTGATCTTTAACGTGCACTGACATTGCACAGCACACGGGCGCCTTAGCGTTTTGCCTCCATAAAAACGAAGCCGCCGCGGTCGGGTTCGAACCCGGGAACTCCATGTCAGTAGCCGAGCGCCCTAACCACTGAGCCACCGCGGCGGGGGATGTATTATCTAACAGAGTATACTGAGGGGCCAGTTGGTCAGACATATTATAAAAAAAAACGTAGCATATGGACGGGACGAAGAAGGGCGAAGAGAGGACGGTTGCTACACTTACAACTGAAATGAATGAAATGCGGCAGTAAACCACACCGCATCCCAGAGCAACAGCACGCATGCGCATAGCATAAAACGAGGTAAAAACAAACTGATAATCTTAAAACGTGTGGAAAAAGATAAAAAAGGAGAAAAGAGAAAGAGTGATAGATACTAAAAGGTGCTAAGAAAACTCAAGTGCGTTTTAAAAACTTCAATTCCTTATCCGTCAGGTACACAGATGTGGTACTAATGCACATGCCTTCAACGCACTTAGTTCTTACAACGCACTTGTTTTCTTGGCACCTTTTATTATCTATCAATCTTTCTCTTTTCTCCTTTTTTATCTTTTTCCACACGTTTTAAGATTATCAGTTTGTTTTTACCTTGTTTTACGTTATACGCATGCGTGCTGTTGTCTCTGGGATGCGGTGTGGTTTACTACCGCATTTCATTCATTTCAGTGCAGCAACCGTCCTGTCTTCGTCCTTCTTCGTCCCGTCCATATGCTACGTTTTTGTTTATAAGATGTATTATTTACTGTAAATGAAATTACGAGCGAGGCGACTCCTCGCTTTTTTTTTCTTTCCACACGTGGTGACCAGAGAAAAGCTTTGATTCATCACTTCAAAAAACAAACAAACAAATATGTGCCCACAGAACTGGAACTAAAACTGTCACTGATTGACCGAAGAAAGGCCCTCAGGGGCTTAACAATTGTGGATCGCCTCCAGTGTGATTCGCCTAACGATAGCCAAGTGTGCAGACTTTATTGCGCAGCCATCCTGCCTTAGGCTTGATATTAAATTTACGACAGACCAGCAGCCGTAGAAAGTAAAATGCTGACATTAAGCAACGAAACAAAAAAAGGCGGCATAATTAAGAAAGTTAACACCTGTTAGTGACACCGTATAAAGCAACCAGATGCCATTTATGTACTGAATATCTATCTTTGCCATGTGTATATTTTTACAATATACTGAGGCCATTTGACTGCACTTACTAAGGTCTGTAAAACACATGCAATTACTGTAGGTCTGTAAAACACATACAATGCAACTACGGTTGCTTGGCTAAACGTCAGTAACTTTATATTCGCACGTGATCTTGTTCCCTTCAGTCAAATGTAGATGGCAGTACCAGTCCAATAAACAAGATGTGCAATAATACTCCTTTTTTTTTAGCACGCAGCGCACAAAAAAGAGGTAGGGGTATATTTTTACAATATACTGAGGCCATTTCACTGCACTTACTAAGGTCTGTAAAACACATACAATTACTGTAGGTCTGTAAAACACATACAATAAAACTACGGTTGCTTGGCTAAACGTGAGTAACCTTATATTCGCTCTTGATCTTGTTCACTTTAGTCAAATGCAGATGGCAGCACCAGTCCAATAAACAAGAGGTGCAATCGTACTCCTTTTTTTTTAGCACACAGCGGACAAAACAGGGGTAGGGTTTTAACGCTGTTAAACCGAGTACACGTGCAAAAGCAGATGACACTTCAGCTCCGCCTTAAGGCCTTTAGTAGCTTAATGTTCATATATGCAGAATTCGTTATTCTCTGCTTAACATTCATAGATCGGGGTGAGTCCTCCTCCTACTGCTACCAGCATTGGGGCGCAGCGGTTAAGTGATGCGCCTCTGCCCTGGCAGGTGGCTGCTTCTACCACGGCCACCGGTAGGGATACTGCGACTCATTTGGCTTTTGCAGAGCAACCTCTCACAACCAATCATTAATTTAACTAACACCTTCCACGGTGGTCACTTTGCTCACAATCAGTGGGCAGGTTCTAAGGACTCCACAATGTTACGTTACCTATGTGACGCGACGCCTTCCTCTCATTGGCTACAGCTATCGCGACGCTCCTCCGAACTTACCCGAGCTTCCTCCCATTGGCTGCAGCTTGCCCGACACTCCTCCGAACTAACGCGAGCTCAGCCCGAGCTAACCAGAAGTTAGTTCAGACCACAAGACAACACAACATTCTTGGTTCGGGTTGGACAAGACAGGGCACAAGACACTGAACAAGACAAGATTTCTGCTCGTGGTTGGTATGTCTTGAATAGCGCTTGCGCACTACTATAAACTGCAAAGTTATTTTAACTTGTTAACTTTAATGCTCCCGTTCGGCATAAAATCAGGCACCGGCGTTGTCGGCGCTGCGAGTGAAAAAGAAGGTGGTCTACCTGTAAAAAGGATAATAGGGAGAGACGGGCTAGTTTGTGACTACTAGTAGAATGCATCTTGAAACCGCGCAAAAAAGACAAGAGACGAGGCGCTCTGTCCTGTTGGTTTCTTCCTCGTCCCTTGTCTTTTTTGCGCGGTTTCAAGATGCATTCTACTACCTGTAAGCTAGGTCATGTGACTTTGCGTCATCATCACAACCTTCCCACCGTGACAGGTTGCAACCTTCCGATAACTTTGGAAGAAAACTGTCCATAGTGACAGGTGGCAGTTAAATTAACGATTGGTCACGAGCGCTAGCTCGATGAGAGCAACCTGGCTCTCGTAAGCACCAACGGTGGATGTGTTTGAAACAGTCACCTGGCGGAGCAGTCGCGTATGGCCTAACCGCTACAAAACTGCGTCATGAGTGGTAAGCGCACTCTCTTCAATCTATGAATGTAGAGAACGGCCGTACCTGTAATACAATACGAAAAGAGGACTCCAGGCCGCTCAAGACAGCCGTTAACGCTATGACGTCGTACACTTAAGGTGGTGCTTTAGTTTCCCTGAAGTTGCTTCCACTGCTCAAATATGCTAAAGCC
The DNA here is from genome assembly GCA_030143305.2 of Amblyomma americanum. Lineage (NCBI taxonomy): Eukaryota > Metazoa > Arthropoda > Arachnida > Ixodida > Ixodidae > Amblyomma > Amblyomma americanum. The sequence goes on from JARKHS020007500.1 coordinate 152,102, forward strand.
ATGCAGGCTTGATGTCGTCACACGACTGAAACCATATCAGCGGAAAAAGGCGTGCGTGCTCGCAAAGAAACAGCGAGTCCGAGCATTAGCTTTGAAGAAATGTTTACATAGGTATACAAATGCTGGGAGCCGTATTATGACTCCAAAATCAAGGTTGCTGGATAACCAGACAGAACAGCCTTCGCATATTTTTGTGGAAACCTCGTGATTTAAAATAGAAATGTGTGACTGCGAAGGAAACAGCTCAGCGCATGCGTGAAACTTTACCCACTCTACGCCTATATGCTTCAGTAAACAGCAGTTAAAGATTATCTATCGCACTAGCTGTTCCTTTACATGCGTCCTCATTATTTTGCGCTAATTCTGTTTCAGTCGTTAATTTTCAGTCAGTTAGAGTTACATTAATTACAATTAGCAGCGTGGTGTAAGCCTGTGTGGTCGACCTCATTAGCGGATATCAGAGAGGTGTCGACAGGCAGCTTGCGGGAACTAGGCCCAAGTCTTTGTCAAAAGTCTTAAGGCCAAGGACATTTCGCTTTAGCCCCATCACATAGCCATTACGGCACCGCTAAAGACCGAACGACATTTAAATGCTAGCATTAGGTTTCTGCCTGCGTTAGAGAAGCTTCCTTCTTGACTTGTGTTTTGAATGATAAGGTACACGGAGCATTTTCGGAACATTCATTCCGCTGCAGCTGAACCCTGTGGCCTTAAGACTTTTGATCAAGACTGCAGATAGTTCAACCCTGGAGGAAACGGATGCACGTGGGAACGAAGAGGAAAGGCCGCAGTAAAGACGTGCTCCCCGCAACGGCTTCAGTGACTGCTCCCTTCATTCCTAATTCATGCACCGCAGTCACTTCCTATTCGGAATAGGACGTCCCTTCTCTTCTCCCTCTCCCCTTCTCCTTCTAGACGTTGCTGCCTGCTGTTTTTCTTTCTAGGATACCGACTCCTCCCTGCCTTGAACCTCCGGGGCTTTCAACGTGAGCCGCGGTTTCCAGAGCACTGTGACCGCGGCGCACGTTGGGAGGCTCGAGGCCATCTATCACTCGGCGAGGGCGTCCCGTCCCGCTGTGCCATTGTATTAAGAGGGACGACGCGGCGAGGATTAACAACGAGCAATCGATCAAGTCGCTGCGGTGGCGGCCGAGTCTGCGATGGCTTTACGCCAAGTCGACGCTCCGCGGTGTATGCGCGCTCCGAAGTGCACGCGCTTCGCTATGCGTATGCGTCTGCATGCGTCGGCACACTCTGACAGGCAGGTCAGAATATTAGTGTTGGAACTCGCCTTCTTTTCTCTAGTCGGTTACGTCCGGTTACCCTCAGGTCGGTTACATCCGCACCCCAACATTTTTCTCGACGTAAGCTCACTGACGCGTCCCATGATACTTGTTTCTCAGTCCCAGGTTACCCGCCGTGGTGGCTCAGTGGTTAGCGCGCGCGGCTACTGATCCGGAGTTCCCGAGTTCGAACCCGACCGCGGCGGCTGCGTTTTTATGGAGGAAAAACGCTAAGGCGCCCGTGTGCTGTGCGATGTCAGTGCACGTTAAAGATCCCCAGGTGGTCGAAATTATTCCGGAGCCCTCCACTACGGCACCTCTTCTTCCTTTCTTCTTTCACTCCCTCCTTTATCCCTTCCCTTACGGCGCGGTTCAGGTGTCCAACGATATATGAGACAGATACTGCGCCATTTCCTTTCCCCAAAAACCAATTATTATTATTATTATTAGTACCGTTCACACTTGACTAGGTTTATCTGACATTCAGACAAAGCCTTTTCAAGTAAGAGAACTTTCTACCGAAGGGATTCGTTTCTTTCTTTAAAACGTGTTTTTAAAAGGAGTCTACAGGCGGCGGTTACCCTCGCCAAGTGTCTTACGTCTTTCATGGTCAACTTTATTTCCTCTAGTTTTGTGCACAGCGCTCTATGATCTTGTTTATTGCTTTGCAGTGCGTCTGTTAGGGTTTTCCATTTGAATTTTATTTCTTCTTTTTAATCGCACAGTAACGTAGTCACTTCTTCAGTCATATTCCAGAGCTTTACGTTCCGTCCCGCATGCAAAAGCATCAGCACAGTGAAGAACACGGCAATTTATGTGAGGGGCCTCCGCCAGCTTTAGCCATTAGGTTGTGACTGCGACTTTCTCTCGGGACTAAAACAAATGCAAACTCTGCTTGATCCCCTCTAAAAAGATTTTTTTAGACAGCCTATAGCCTATTCGTAGACTTTCATCTATGAAATCTGCACACTTTCTATAAGAAATCCTGAAAACTTGTCTATATAGTATGAAAATCGTATAAGTGGCCTACAGGCATTCTTTAGATTAATGACGCTATACGTTTAGTACAAGTCTGTCTACAGACAGTTTATAGAGAATAGACAAAATAAAAAATCATAGGACGCTTAAGCTTCGCCTCTGAGAATGGAACGCAACAGAGTGCTGCAGCGCTATCAGGGTATCACTCATGTACAAAACAGTAAGCAAAGACACTTCAAGAAGTCAAAGACCACAACGCATTCACCAGGTCCACTTTTATTCAATTCAAACGACGAGTCTTCGTAGCGTGTTCTGCGCGTGCTAGCCTCGCAAACTGAAGGACCTACGCTCGATTCCCCGTATCTCCAGAAGATTCTTCTATTTGAAGGTTCTCATGTTACGACGCCCACAACTCCAACAACCAGCAATAGAGTCAATAAGAAGTCTATAAACCATCTTTATAAGGGCATTCTTCTTTACATGTAATATTCCGCTGTGTCAGCGCCTCGTCTATTTTTCTTAAAATAGAGGAGGCACTGACGCTGCCTGTGTAAAACACCAAGGACTCTCACAGGCTCCAATTTCTCCCTCTTGTATACAAAAAAGGCGATGCTCCCGGGACGCATCCAGATGATTAAAAGCTAGTCCCTGACGCCATAGTTCCCTTCCACTTTGCCCTATTGCTTCGTCACAATTATCTCGCTGTTCCAACGAACCCTGGGCCGCCTGTCAGGAACAGGCACACGGACACGCGGAAAAACGAAGGGCCGCCGACAGCGGCGACCGAAAAGCATCGCTTAATTACTCCCGAAGGCTACAACGGTTCATCCCTTCTTTTTTTTTTGCTCCAACTTGTCATTTTTCTCTTCACTTCACGTAAAAGAAATGGCCAAAGCACGAGCAGCCCGTATTCCGACCTACTTTTCGGCTTTGTTTCTTTTTGCCATCACTGCGCTGAAAATGGCGAGGTTCCATGGAGCCTATACGTTTTCCCGTTTTGTTAATAATTTTGCGATGTTCTCCCTGTCGATTTCTCAATTCTATTTCGCTTGTATTTCAGTGTTGCTGCCGGCTGTGTGATAGGGCCTCGCAGCCGAACATAAAAGACTGTTCGCCCTCGCCGATAATTAAGCCGACGAGGACCCGTCGCTCCGTGTCTGCTGATCGATGTACACCGAGGAGTGCGCGCTTTGTTAGAGCATTTGCTGTGAAACAAGAGTGACATATTAATGTCTCTTTCATCTCTGTAGTTGTGTATCCTCAACGTGCAATGTAGTGTTGCTTTCTTTCTTCTTATTTTAATCTCTTTTGCTCATCTTTTTCATCCTGGATTGTGAATGGATAATAAATAGGGGAAAACTGCGAAAGTGAGGGCCGCCTTTCGTTTTCGTGCCAATTATCGCGCTCGGGATGGCGTACAGCTTGCAAACTCGATATTCTGAGCTGGATGCAGTCTTCTCTTATCTATTACCGGAATGCAGTGTTAAAAATTGACTGATATAAAAAGATATACGCGGGAACTATTGAATCATAGAACCTTAAACTCCATTCCTTTTCTTTTGGTGTGGTAAACAAGCTTCCTCATTCGGTCACACAGCGAACCAGCGCGAAAGACAGAAACGCAGTGAGGAAATAGAAGGCATGCCCTGATGGTGATGATGGTGATGATGGCCTCTGGCTGACTCGCAACCAATTTTTTATTCGTGACTCCGTCTTCGCCTTTTAAGCTGGTGTTCGTTGTGTATCACCGAATCGGCCGTCTCACCAGTGTTAGTTTCGTTTATGTGGTGTTTTTCCCCCCAAGAACTGAAACTCAAAAACTCAAAAAAATTTCCGGAGTTTGAGGACGACATGTCAGTGGTAAAAACTTCAAAACTTTGACGACACCTGCTGTTGCTGCCTGGGAGATCTGGGGGTCTCGTTCAGGCGTTCTTCGCATACTCCCAAGATAAATTCATTTCCTGAGATATTAAACTTATTTTTGGAAATGTGGTGTAGTGCTTGAAGCTTGCTTCGCCTCAGCCTCAGGTTGGCTCGGTATTGCAGTGCCTCCGAGATCGGCGTTTCATTTTTCATTTTTCAGTGAACACTGACGCCTGCCCGTGGTGAAATGCGTCAGCAGGTAAGCGATTCCAGTCCTTGGCTGTCTGTTCACTGACAGCGTTAAAATGCGCAGTGGTGGTGGAAATTGTGGGTAAAGTGCTTTATCTTGATTTTGAATATGATAAACGCAGTGAGCACGCATGTTAACAATTTCCAAGAGGTGAGTGACACAATTAATGAAAACTACAAGGCCTGGCTATTCTAATCAGGTAAATGAGAGATAAAATAATACAGACCATTAAATTTGGTGACACTAAAATAAAAGAAGCAATCCGAATGAATTAATCTAGAAGCGGGATTTTCAATGGATTCGAGGGCGAACATCGGCGCAACGCAGGAGTTAAACGAAGGTTGTCGGGCTTAACTGCGAGGAAAATACCCAACCCAGCGCTCTTCCTCTTCATATCTTCATTTTCACTGCCCATCGCATTCTTTTTTTTGTAACGAAAAGCTTCACTAGGCTCGTCAACACCGGGCTTCGCGTGAGCCACACTACAGATTTGCCACAGCTGCGCATGCGCGAAACCGAGTGACGTCACTCGGAGCGCAGGAGGTCGTTGCTGCCGCAGCCGTCTTAGCCACCGCGCGCTGAATCCGTCGTCTGACCGTGAAACCGAGTGACGTCACGCGCAGCGCAGGTGGCCGCTGCTGCCGCAGCCGTCGTCGCCGCCGCGCGCCGCCTCCGTCGTCTGACCTTTCGCCATGGAAGGAGGAGAAGAAGACCCAGAAGTGGTAGTGCGGGAGTTGGCTCAAAAGCAGCGAAGGTATGAAAGTGCAAGGCTAGACAAGCGGCTTAACACTTTAGCTAAGCCTCAGCCCAACGTTTTTTCTCTTCAAAACAAATTCTAAGTTTAACTTCGACCCTCAACGCCTCCGCGTGTTTCTCAAGAGAACCTTTTAATCTCACCCTCCTACCGTTTCTGTAACGGCCTCCTGCCTCGTCTGAGTAGCGCTGCTGTTTTACCCAACTCCGTCAGAACTTGGCAGTGCCGTCTATTCAGCAGAAAGAGTTTAGGAAGCACCGCTCCTCATCTGTATCCTTCCCAGCTACACGAAAAGCTCCTGAGGCAGTCCCCAAATTTGTTCAACGACGTTTAAGCAGCACTTCGATCTCCACTGAAACACGGGCTACTGTAAATAAGGGTAAGAATAAAACAAGAGGGGAAAGAAAAATTTAGGAGGAAGAACAAAAGATGGGACAGAGTATACAGTTAATGTTCCCGCACCAGCCGACCAACAACGGAGAACTGCCGGCGAAAGCTCTATGCCAGCCGGCACGAGTCGACAGAGCTAACGAGCGCCCTGCAAGGGAGGAAAAAAAGGGCTGGTACAGAAGAGTGCAGAAAAGCGAGAAAGGGCATGAGGGCAGAAAAGTTTGAGGGAATGAGGGATGAAAGGAACTGTGTTGAAGTGAAGAAGGCTGCGGAGAGAGGGAAGGGGACTGAAAGAGAGCTCCGAGCGAGAAACAAGAGGAATTAGGATCTGGGGAGGGAGCACAGCACGCTCCAGCCGGGCAGGAAGGAGCGCGCCGCAAGTGTGGCCAATATGCAAATGAAGATAGCAAATTCGATTGCCGGGACGTTTGCCCTTGCGGGCTATTTCGACTTCCCTTCGTTCAACAGAAAAAGTGTGTATTGTGCGTTTTCTTGGTGTTCAGGCAAAATATATGCGCAAGTAATACTCTTTGTATGTGCGAGCACATATCTCTCCCCCCCCCCCCCCTCCTTATTCTTCGCCTCTCTTTCTCATGTGAAGTTTTTGTTTTAACGCGATAGCATTAAGACTCCCGTTGCGCTGAAAATCAACCGTTGTCGTCGGCGTTGGAAGCGATAAATAGGGTTGCGTAGGCTGGCCCAGGCCACCCCCGCCGAAGCAACCTAGGTGGGCTGATAGGTCAGGTAACCTTGCGGTGTCATCACAACGTGCCCACCAGATTGTGAGCAAAATTAAAGCCACCCTGCAGGTACCAGTTAAATTAATGACTTATCGCGAGAGGTTGCTTGCGAAGAGCAACTTGAGTTGCACAAGACCGACAGGTGGCAGCACCTGCCATCGCAGGGCAGTGGCGCATCCCTTAACCGCTGCACCACTGCGCAAGGAGTGGTATGAGACTCCCAGGGACATATGAACGTGAAGTTGAAATGACAATTCCGCATATATGGGCATTACCACAGTAACGCTCTCTCGTCATACACTTACGGCGAAGTTCCCCTCCAATTTTTTCGGCCCTGCTTCCCTTGCATTGTTTCGCACTTCTGTCTCGTTCTTCTTAGCTTGATAAAGTGATCGCCTGAACGCTTACTTATAGTTCTGCTGCATAACGCCTTCACCTGTGTCTCCCCAACCCTCTCTGTCTTGCTTTCAATTCCTGTCCCTGCCCTTCATGTTACGAGCGTCGAATCTTGAATCTGGTCACTCTACTTCTGAATTTGGCAGATCACCTTAAGTTCACTTTTCGCCATGAGTGCCGTTTGTTTTGTTTTTTTTTTGGAAATTGTTGCAACAACTGGTGCATCCTCCCTACTGCAACTTGTTGCAATAGAAGGAATGGGTCCGCCAGTTATTGTTTGGTTAGACTCAATCAATCAATCAATCAATCAATCAATAAATAAATCTTTATATATTTCAACACCGTGACTTTAGGGGGCACCCTCAAAAAACAAGAGAACGCTTGACGGGGAATGTGCCCCCTGTACAAGGCGTCGGCGTTTACAGCGGTGAAATGCAAACAAAGAAAAAATGTAAAAATTGTATGTATTTCAAAATGAGGACAATATAAACTCTTAGCACCCCTAAAGTCCAAGAAGGTCTCGAAAGGCGAGGAGAATGGTTTACTTACCTCGCACATATTTAGAGCTTAAGGGTGGTCATTAGGTGCTCCGCTGGAACGCAAAAAAAACCACCCCGTTGCTTGGTTACTTTTGGCAAACACTGTACATGACAGCTGGTTGATCCCCAAAGTTGCAAGAAATAAATAAAGCCGAGGAATTTTTAAAATTTTTGAAACCAGCGCCCTCTTCGGGCAGCTTTTAGAAGGCTTTTGCTGTTCTGCCCCTTGTCGTGGTGCCGTAATTTGCGTGCGGTATTTGAAAAGATAAGGCCCTCTAATTCTGTCGGCCTGTGCTGGTTTCTGTGCTGATTCATCGAGAAGCTTCTGCTTACTCGTTTTACACACGACGAAATAAGCCGAGAAAAGAAGCTACCTCTTGTCTCCAAGAAACGTTTAACTTTCACTTATACAACTATGATTGATACGCACAACTACCAACAATAGAACTATTAGTCCTAGCACGAATACAACTGTTATTATAGTACAAATGCTCCTACTCTGAATACTGCTACTAGTACGTTACTACTGCGAGTGAGGCTCTGAAGTGGTACAGCAGGAACAATTCGCTTCACTGCAGTATACCGTGCATTTATTGCAGTCTAGTCTTCCAGGAGAACAGAAACTGGCCACACAGTCCCATGTTCTACAACACCACTTTTGGGCGCCCAACTGCGAAGTCAGATATGTAAAGTGAAATTATGGCGCACCATTAATAACGGAATCACAGCAGTGCATGGGGCTTACTTGCAATGGGGCCGGCCCTCGCCGCAGCGCCCATGATGATTCTTTAGGTATTAAAGCTGCCATGCTCAGTTCGTGCGGCAAGGCTAGTCAGGACCCCAGGCAAGTTTTCTTGTAAATCTTTTTTACACCTGCTTCTTTATCCTGTGCAGCTGTTTTAGGTCGCTTCTATAAACAGAAAAGAAGAGTTGCTTGCATAAGACGATGATGGACAGGACTTGAGATCTCGTGAGAAGAGCCGGTGAAAGCTATGGGGCGTGGACGGCAACAAATGAGAAACGCTACATTGCTGCCACGGTTTTTCCAAAAAACGCAAGACAGTCTTCACGACGTGCTTCGCTTTTCTTGAAATTAAGCACAGCTGCATCTAATCTCTTCGCATCACAATTAAACCCGCTTCGCCCACTATGCGTGCGGTGCCCGAAGCAAATAAGACTTCTCTGCGACGTGGCTACGTAATGCCCAGAATATGCACAAACGTCGGAGGGAAACAAGCTTGAAATTTTCATGCTACTTCGTAGCTAAATGTTACAGAAGTCACAGTAGATCACACCATTCCAGCTGACACAACGTCGTTATCAAGCAAGTCAATAGGCTATTGTTGATAAGGCGCACTCTAACTACTTTAACACCGAGTAGCGACGTGGTTGATTTTCGGTCATGCAGACGTTGCAGTGCTATGACTATGCAGTAAAAACCTCGGCAGGCCTCCCTAACACGTTTCAAGGTGTACCTGGAAAGAACGCCTATACTGGAAATCACAACAATACGAATCTTGGCCATGTGGGTTCAATCCAACCAACGCAGCACTCACACTTTCTCCGTGTTCAAAGCAACAACGCTAGAAGTCGCCCGCATGATCACTCGCATCACCAACAGGCGACATGGCATGCGCAAGAGGACACACTAAAACCAGTCAGAAACCTGGTCGTTAGCCGAATCACGTACAGCCTACCTACCTTACCAGTGCCTCAACAAGAGCGAAATACAACAAGCGGATGCCCCGTTACACACAGCATATACGACAGCGCTCCGACTACCGCGAAACACGTCTACAGAAAATCTCATGGCCCTGGTAATGCAAAACACCTTCGAGAGGCTACAGGAAGCGCAGGTTGAGTCGCAAAAACTCAGGTTGCTGCAGACTACGACTGGAAGAGCGCTCTCACAGAGACTCGGATACCGCGAGCAGATGCGAGAAATGACGAGGGCGGAAACGATCCCCGACGAGCTTCACATGTCCCTCAAGGTAGCGCCAATACCAAGGGACATTGGACCCCAACCTCCACCGAGGGAGAAGATCAGGTGTCCGCCGAGCTGTCAGACAGATACTGCGCTGCGCCATTTTCTTTCCCCAACAACCAATTTTTCAATTTTCAAGAGAAGCCAGCGCAGAATTTAAGAAAATTTACGCTCCACACGACACGACCGTGTATGCAGACACATCCTCGAGAGGAGGACACACCAAAATTGCATAGTGGTGGTTCAACAGCGCAAAAGCACACAAAGACCAAGTAGGAGACGAGACACACAAACCTGCTCTTGGCACACAAGTCTCCTACTTGGTCTTTGTGTGATTTTGCGCTGTTGAACCACCACTATGCATCACCAACTAGCCCCAATCTGCAGTTCTTCTACACCAAAATTGCAGTGCCCACGGTGGTCGATTCGTCTCTACGCCAAATGACCAGCACGTCTATGCGAGACTGCACTGTAGCATGGGCCGAGGAAGTAGCCGTTGCTCTAGAGGTGGCGGCGGGCCATAGAACCTGGCGGTCTCTAACAATAATCACGGACTCTCAAGCAGCCTCTGGACCAAGCCCCGCTGGGCCTGGAGGTCCGAGCAGCCAAGCAGGGCCGCCTCCTAGTCCTCTCAGCGGCTTCTACCAATGGGGTCCCGGGCTAGAGACTCCACCTAGCATGTAAGGAGGCTTCCCACTAGGGGAAGCCCCAAACACCTCTTAGTATATAGAGCTATATCGAATAAATGCTTTTCACCACCACCATCCAAACAGCCTGCAGAAATTACCTTAATGTCAGGATAAGTCGTCACGCCCTCCGTACACTCCTCGCAGCGAGCGACCAAATTAAAAACCAAGAAGAAAAAAACGACAAAACCACACACGAAATTGTGTGGGTACCGGGACACACGGTGGTATGTGCCATTTGGTGAGGCAAACCACAACGACACACGAGGGTGGCAGGGAGCCAAGAAGCCAACAGGATAGCTCGAGGATACACTAGTTTCCGAGCATCCGACGAGACCACTGAACTCGTGCCAGCACCCAAGGAATACTCGGCCATCGTAGAAAACTACAGAGGCAGAAGAATCCGGCATTCCCCGCCTGACAAATCTCTCAACATAGAGGAAGCTGTCACCTGCGACAAGAGTTCGGACCAATGACACATGCACCTTCAGTTGCATGCTTTAAGGCGCGGTTGAGGTTTCCCACCGAGATGTCGAGATCTAAGAGCTACTCGGTCCTTTCCTCGCAAACCCAAACCTACACGTACTAAACAAAATGCACCCTACGATAAACACGGACAAATGTTCCTGGTGCGACGAAAAACCCACACTATATTACATCACATGGGCCTGTCAAGACATAGACGCTGTCCCCAAAATACAAAACCCGAGTGCGGAGCAATGTATATTTCGAGACCTACAGTAAAAAATAACTGCGACAGTATTTTGTAACCCACTAAACAACCTGTCTACAATAATCATGCTAACTTTGTATTGTACGTCACTTCCGCTATGTTTTCTGATGCTCAGGAAGAATTGAGGCCGAACGCCGATCACCTGAAATTCTCATTAACAACGATTGTTTTGTTAATAATTGTACTGTATAGTTGTTCGAATGATTGTTTGAAGATATGTACTTACACTGTAATTTAGTTTGTAACCACTGCTGCCTTGTATGGGCCCCCAGGCACCTTTCAAGTTGTCGTAGAACAGCTTTTACGCCTGGGGGCCTTCAACCTCGAGTTGAAAATAAATGCATTGATTGATTGATTGACCGCTGTGAAGACCAATAAGGTCTCGTACAGCGAGCTCAATGGGCGACAGTGGCCAGCGGAGCCCTGGACTGAAGGCAACCGAGCATTGATTAAAATGGACGAGCTGGACAGAAAAGACTCCTGGGGATACAACCAAGGAGAGAATATCTCTGAAGATGCCTCAAAACCGCTGTGTAGAATAAAGTTTTCTCCTCCTCCTTCGTAAAAATAAATTCTACTTGTAACGAAAGGCGCATTTGAATGGGAAAGCGAAGTCGACGCAAAAGCTGTAATCCGTTTAACTAGAGACGCGCTGCGGTGGCTCAGTGGTTAGGGCGCTCGGCTACTGATCCGGAGTTCACGGATTCGAACCCGACCGCGGCGGCTGCGTTTTTATGGAGGCGAAACGCAAAAGCGCCAGTGTGCTCTACGATGTCAGTACACGTTAAAGATACCCAGGTGGTCGAAATTATTCCGGAGCCCTCTAATACAGCGCGCCTCTATTCCTTTCTCTTAGTTCCTCCTTTATTCCTTCCCTTAAGGCCCGGTTCACGTGTCAGCCTAGATGTGAGACAGATACTGCGCCATTTTCCTTTCCCCAAAAACCAATTTACAATTTTGCAACGATAGTTACGCTGAGCTACCTCTCCGACCCTTCGACGGGGCAACACCTGAGCTCCGTGGCGGCGCCGTTGGCCACGTGGGTTGATCACGTGGTGCGGCCGTTGGTCACGTGGGTTGGTAACATGGTGTGGAGCAGCTGCTGCTGCCGGCGGCATGGCGCGCATATTACATCTTTGATATTACTTTTGATTATATTTTCCCATCTAATGCGAAGAATCTCCATGCAAGGACATTAACTGGAATCCTATTTGATCACCTTGCCCAGTAACCGCAACATACTTTGATTGCTACAGAGGCGTCTGAGGCCGACCGGAATGCAGGGGTTGATATTTTTTCAGGCTCTCTCGTGGAGCTTTTCGGTTAGAGTCCCGGTTTACACAACCATATTTCTAGCAGCGTTTATGACTCTTGGGCTGGCCTATTTGAAAATTCCCAGAACTGTTTCTCAGGTGATATTCCTTTCAGATTGTCTCTCTGTTTTGTTGGCGCTGGAGTCAACACGAAACGCTTTTTTGAGACGCTCACTAAAGTTTTTTTATTCCTGGATGGGTGAAAGAGGTGAGCTTCGTTTGGATACCAGGCCACTGCGGTATTTCACAAAATCAAGCAACATACGTTTCGGCAAAATCAGCTCTAAATGCACCAGTTGCCTGTAGTGTCCCTAATAATAATAATAATAATTGGTTTTTGGGGGAAGGGAAATGGCGCAGTATCTGTCTCATATATCGTTGGACACCTGAACCGCGCCGTAAGGGAAGAGATAGAGGGAGTGAAAGAAGAAAGGAAGAGAGAGGTGCCGTAGTGGAGGGCTCCGGAATAATTTCGACCACCTGGGGATCTTTATCGTGCACTGACATCGCACAGCACACGTTAAAGAGGGTCGAAGTTAAACTTGGAATTTGTTTTCAAGGGAAAAAAAACTAACCACTGAGCCACCGCGGCGGGTGTAGCGTCCCTAATTTTGTTCTTTTCGGTATGACTCGATTTCAGCGTTTTCAGTTTATAACCGCCACGTACAACGATCCCTTACTCTCTACTGTTGACTACCAACATCTCATGTACCCATGGAAGGCCCGTGCGAGTAAAACCCGGCAGTGTGAGGTAGCGATGACACTCATGTGGTGCAGGATTCCCCGTTTCAATCTTTACTTGTGTAGATGCGGGTTCAGTCCCACAAACCTTCGAACGGCTTGTGGTGAAGTCGAGACATTGGAGCATTTCTTACTCTCTTGCCGGAGGTTCGCACATCAGAGGAGAGAACACCTAGAAATTCCCTTTACGGGTCTCACTTTGCCGGTTCCCCTCCCCCTCTCTTTCGGCGCGAGCACCAGGGGATTTGCATTGCATCAAGTTTGCGAATACCTCCACAATTATATAACAGCTACCGGCAGATTCCCTTGCTAATTCTTTCAAAAATTTCCGCATTCAAAAGAGCGTTTGTGTATTTTCATATATTTAATTATTTAATTCTCAGATATTATCTCCCGCTATTTTGTTTCTTCCTTTTCTTTTAAATTACTCTGAAAGTTCTCCCAAGGCACTATCATTAGCTTGACACCAGTTTACCCTATTCTATGGGGTCCCCCCCATAAACTCTGGCGGATCCCCCGTCGTGGGTAAGTGCCATGTCACCAAGGCAACAACAACAACAGCTGCTGCAACAGCTGTGCGCATGCGCCGTGTCAAATGGGACGGAGATGAAGTAGGAACGCCCAGCGAAACGGAGCGGCGAAAGACTGACGCTACAATTCGACTGGGTGAGTTCCACTCGGCCAGATGTAGCTATCGCGTCACTCCAGGTTTAACCAGAACTAAACCACAGCCATTTTTTAGCTAGAGATCACGTCAGTCAGCCTGCGATAATTTCTCAATAATAATTGGTCTTTGGGGAAAGGAAATGGCGCAGTATCTGTCTCACATATCGTTGGACACCCGAACCGCGCCGTAAGGGAAGGGATAAAGGAGGGAGTAAAAGAAGAAAGGAAGAAAGAGGTGCCGAAGAGGAGGGCTCCGGAATAATTTCGACCACCTGGGGATCTTTAACGTGCACTGACATCGCACAGCACACGGGCGCCTTATCCCGTGTGCTGTATAATTTCTCAAGGAGAGTAATTGCGTCCCGCGGTAGGAGGAGGAGGAAGAGGAAAACAGTTTATTATAGCGAATGCTCTACTGGCCGCGAACTTGCGATTTCGCCGTGGCCGCACTCCGAGGAGGCACATGACGTCACAACGCGCCTCGCCGCGGATAGTTCTCTCTCTCTCGCTCCCTAGTCACAACTGCGCATGCGCCACTAGTAGCACCGAGCCACAGGTGCTCCGCCGCTGCGCAGCGCCGCGCCTTTCCTCAAAATGCAACTTTCAATTTCCAGTTTTTCCGTTCTTCTTCCTCCCTCCTTTATCTCTTCCTTTACGGTGCGGTTCGGGTGCCCATCGAGATATGTGAGACGGTTACTGTGCTTTGCGCACTCGCCAGGCCATCTGACCTGACGTCACACCGCACGGCTCGCCGCCGCCGCCGTTTGGTATGACGTCACACCGCGTTCCTCATAGTTGAGCTCGCCTCCGCTCGCTTCGCCAGCGGCGTCGCATGCCTGATAAGATATCGGAGGATTGAAAAGGAGAGTTCGCGTGCGCCGCAAACACAGTTGTGTCCTCTTTAATGCGACAACAACATAGCTAGACAACAAGACTAACCTGGACTTACAATCAAGATTAACCAAGGCTAACCATGCTATGCCTCAGCTTTTGCTACGTATATCCGGGCATAGCCGAGTTAAGTCACTGCCATTTTCTTACTCTAGTGCTTCTTTCTGCAGCTTTGAAGGCATCTTCAGATATGTTCTTTCCTTGGCGTTATGGAAAATTCTGAGGGCACTCAAGTCTTCTTATGTGGAGGAATGCGGAAGCATGTGTTTTGAGGAAAGGGAAGGTTTTAGGAAAGGAAAAGACGCAGTAGCTCTCAAATGTCGACATCTCGGTGGACACCTCAACCGTGTCTGAAGGCGCTTGTGCCATCTGTCCGAACCCGTGTCGCAAGTCTCAGAAAACATGCAATTGAAGATGCATATGTCATTGTTCCGAACCCATATCGCAAGCTAGGTCTTGACTAAAACATGTAAGCTATGTGTAAAGAGAAATGCCGTGACACCACCCAAAATGTTGTACCACAAACGGTTGCTGAAAACTTTGATGAATGTATTCGGTAAAACTGCCACCACATTAGCTCCTCGGTTCAAGGGCATATGAAACACTCCGAACAAGCTACGTAGATGTCGGACATTTCAACCTCGTGGAATATCTATTAAAGAATCCGGAACAGCGATTGTCCGGACCCGTAGAGTACCTGTTACGGGTACAAGTTGGACTTATTTTTGGAAATGTGGCGGAGAATTTGAAGGATGCCTTACTCCCGCCACCGGTTGGCCCGGTATTGCACTACCTCCGGGATCGGCCTTGTCTTTAGCGCTTTCAACTCTCCTACTATCAGTACGTGGTAGCGATTGTGGCTAGGCTTGAGCCAGTGAGCAGGCCTGTGCACTTTCTTTTTGTTTCTTCCTGACAACAACAAGACAGACAGAATCAAGCTACGGAAGGTACTGCATTTGCTTTAGGACGTTCTCCATTTAGCTAATTCTGAAGGAAGCAGCAGCGCCACCTCAAGGCGCCACCCGACCGTTCGTAACTCCGCGTCGAAAAAGGGCCCAGAATGTTTCGTAGCCCGCAAAACCCAAACGTCGTTAAACAACGCCATCAGAAGCGGCGAACTGGGCAGCCGCCAAAAAAAAAAAAACGCGTAGCAAACAAAACACCATCGCGTTACGCGGTGCATTTGTTGCTGCCGGCACGTGTTATAAACAGCGCGGCCCCATATTCAACGTGCGCCCTCGAAATTAACGCAGAACTCTTTCCAGTTGCTGCTCCAGAGAGAAACGAGGCAATGTCGCGGCTCCTTCCTTTCGACACGCAAAGCGCCGGGAGTCGTAAAGAAAACACGCACATTGCTTGACGCCTGGGCAGAGAGGGGAAATGGGGGTAACGCCGTTGAAACGCTAACAGCGCCAGCAATAACATGCGCAGTCAAATAACGGGCCTTACACATTCACCGGTATAGTGCGTGCATGGTCACGCTGCAGTTTGTCCTTAGCTCTGAAAACGACTCCGCCTTCGCACGTGTCCCGAACGCTTCGAGGGCGGCGCTCTTTCTCGGGTCAAAGAGTCCTTGTTCCGGACCCTCCACTACGACACACCTCTCTTCCTTTCATCTTTCATTCCCTTCTTTATTCCTTCCCTTACGGCGCGGTTCAGGTGTCCAACGATATATCAGACAGATACTGCGCCATTTCCTTTCCCCCAGAACCAATTATTATTATTATTAGTCCTTGTTATTTCGCCCGCGTGCACGCTTATAAGCGCGTGGAGTGTGTACAATAATAATAATTGGTTTTTGGGGGGAAAGGAAATGGCGCAGTATCTGTCTCATATATCGTTGGACACCTGAACCGTGCCGTTAGGAAAGGCATAAAGGAGGGAGTGAAAGAAGAAAGGAGAAGAGGTGCCGTAGTGGAGGGCTCCGGAATAATTTCGACCACCTGGGGATCTTTAACGTGCACTGACATCTCACAGCTCACGGGCGCCTTAGCGTTCTTCCTCCATAAAAACGCAGCCGCCGCGGTCGGGTTTGACTGCCGCACGCTGACTGCCGCACGAGGATTTTAACGAGCGCAAGTTTCCGGCGTCGAGCGAAAGAGCCTAGAAATACGAGGGAAAAAAATTAAAGCTCTCTAAGGACGAACAAAGGCAAAGGGCCTCGAAATAGAGCCATTGCTGCGTGTTACTCTTGTCGTTAAAGCAGCAACAGTGGTTAGGGCGCTCGACTACTGATCCGGAGTTCCCGGGTTCGAACCCGACCGCGGCGGCTGCGTTTTTATGGAGGAAAAACGCTGAGGCGCCCGTGTGCTGTGCGATGTCAGTGCACGTTAAAGATCCCCAGGTGGTCGAAATTATTCCGGAGCCCTCCACTACGGCACCTATTCTTCCTTTCTTCTTTCACTCCCTCCTTTATCCCTTCCCTTACGGCGCGGTTCAGGTGTCCAAAGATATATGAGACAGATACTGCGCCATTTGCTTTCCCCAAAAAACCAATTATTATTATTATTATTCGACTACTGATCCGGAGTTCCCGGGTTCGAACCCGACCGCGGCGACTGCGTTTTTATGGAGGAAAAACGCTAAGGCACCCGTGTGTTATGCGATGTCAGTGCACGGTAAAGATCCCCAGGTGGTCGAAATTATTCCGGAGCCCTCCACTACGGCACCTCTTCTTCCTTTCTTCTTTCACTCCCTCCTTTATCCCTTCCCTTACGGCGTGGACAGATACTGCGCCATTTCCTTTCACCCAAAACCAATTATTATTATTATTATTATTATTATTATTATTATTATTATTATTATTATTATTATTATTATTATTATTATTATTATTATTATTATTATTCGTCCATATACACGTTGTTGGTGCTCGAAAAGTCGATCCCGAGAACTGTCCTCTGTTGTCGCTCGACCCTTCTACGCTGACATTTTGAGAACCTTTACAGAACAGTGTCTCTGTCCGGTCTGTGCTGCCAGAACCCTGCGACATGGCGTCGCAGTTGATTCGAGCGCTTTTCCTTTCTTCCTCTCCGTTTAACCGCTCGAAGAAAACACCGATAATCCCTCGTTGAGCAGGGATTTTCATTATTCTGTCGTAACTCGCGAAGAGTACTCCCTGCCTGTAACCTGTTTGCTACGGATGTTCGGCCCCGCTTTGCACCATGCCTTCTTATTCACCTCTGTTCGCACTTAGAACGCCTGGTGGCCCTTTCAGGTGTGTGCTTTATAAATGGCACGAGCCAATGTCCAGCAGCAGAGGGCGCTTAGGAGTTTGACGACCATCTCAGGGTACAGTCTAACAGATTGGAGTAAAAAGGAAGTAAACTCCTTACTGCTAAAGCACAGCTTATTGCATTTTAATCTCATGCAGGTGTATTTGCGATTAAAGTCTGGACAGCGGGTCGTCCCTTGTTTCTCCCGCGTCCAGGGTGTGTGCGTGTATGTGCCTCTGTGTGTCTCCGTGCATTTCTTCGGGTTACGCATAGCCCTGTTCTACTCTGGGCGAAGTTTTTTTTTTTTCAACCGCTCTGGGAGCAGAAGCAAAGGGCTAAACAGTGAACAGTGTAGTGCAGACTGCGCATTACTAGTCCTTGCTTTTACGAGCCGCTCTGAGAGCTCAGCGCGACCGGCGTCGCCGAGCTCAGCGGATTTCCGCCATTCTGCTTTCTTTTTGCTCTCCCAGAGTGCACCACACACGCTTACCTCCCCTCTCAAAGGCAGGGCGGGGACGCCTAGTTGTTGATTCTGCTCGGCCATCAAGTCAGCTCCCCGATGACGTCTCGCTCCTTCGCGCTTGCGCACGACCTCAACGACTTCGCCGACGTGTCTGCCGCAGCCTGTTCCCCTTTCTCCCATCTCTAAGCCCGCTGTTGTGGCTCCCTGTTATTCGTTCTCACCACGTTGTCTTGAGAGAACTCGAGCGAGGAGCGGGCGACACGATCGCGATTGGCGCTCGAGTCAGCAGACCGGATTTCGAGTGGAGGCGGCGACTGCCGTACAAGGAAACACAAAGAAGTCAGTGAAAAGGAAGGGGTGATGTTTTTGGTTGCCGGAGCGGAGCGGAGTTCTGAGAAGTGCTCACGGACCACTCTCTGTCGGTTGCTCGGTCGGATAAATTCAGTTTCTGCCGCTCTTTCTGTCCTGCATGCTTTGTTTTTGTTTCGCTACGATCGCAAGTGCGCGCCCCCGTGACTGCATCCGGCCTCTGCCCTCTGAGACAGAGTTCCTCCGCAGCTGAGTCCGCACAAAGACAACTGCTCCATCCAAGCGTGAAGGAGCGGGAGAGAAGAGCAGTCGTTCGCTGGTCGTCGCCGAATGACCGGCCCTAGCATTTCAGCGATGTGTTCGGCTGTTGTGATCACGAGGCCGGCGCGTTTGGAATTAGGTTTCTCTTTGGGGTGACAAATGCTTAAATTCTGCGCAGTAACTGTGACAGGCCGATTTCTATCCAAGGTCTAAACGGTGAAGAGGCTGTCGTTTAAAGCCGGCTCATAGATGGCGGGGGATAGAGGCCTTGAGGGAGATTATTCATTATCACAAGTGGAATAACGGCGTGAATGAAAATATTTAGGATAATTTGAGAATGAAAACTCTAAGAGTGAAAGATGGTTAATCACACTCGGGGAATTCTTATTCCGTTTTGCCATTCTTAAGGCCCTGTGCATCGCGACCCGCTCCCGACCAACACAGAGCCTGAAAATTTGGCTTTATGCGTCTTTAGTAATAGAACTGTTGTGCACCAGCGATCATTTCTTCGCCGTTCAACCGCGCTCCCATTGCAGTCATGGCTTCCTTGACATCGGAACCCGTGCAACGGATAGGCACACCTTTATACGCCCGCGCGTACCCATCGTTGTTTGGTAATCCTGCGCTGAAACGGCTGGACAATATGAAAAACACTGATGTTACATCACCTAAGCCAGCAGCACTGTGCGAGGTTAAACAGAATTTGTAGCTAAACGCACACTACAACGAATTTTAGGACACGCAAACGCAACGTCTCTATCAGCACCAATTTTGAGCCCCGAAGAGATAAATTTCAGCTAGTGGAACTTTATACCAACCCAACGTGAGCGAAGAAAGATTCATTGGTCCACATGCCTACATCAATGAATAATGCCAAATGAGACGAGCCGACCTCGTTTAAGCTGGACTCACTATGGCTCGTCCAAGAACTTTCTAAATACACAATTATGCGACGCTTGGTAGCCCAAATGGAACCATCTTGCAGCAAAACCTCTCGAGTGAATACCATGGTGAAGCCAGCACAAGTTAAATATTTCTTATAACGGAACCTATGCTCCTTCGAAGTCCATATCAGTAGGTCTTCGCAGATATACGAATACCACGAGAAAAATTAGCTGTACCTTGCTGAGCTGTAGCTTGCTCAGCAAACTAATCCTCCCGCAAGGCGCCTTCTTGCCTTAGAAACCTGAAATAACAAGTAGCTACTCGTTATTCACCGGTTTGTTTCCCTATTTTAACAACGCGAGTAATGTTATAGTTGACCTATTATATCAAGCCAGCCAAGCCAGCCCCGGCTGTCAAAACAAGACCAGGAGCTGACGACGGACAGGAGACGAGGATACGATCACAGATTAACACATTATGATAAGTGTCTTCACTGTTTATCTCCGTACAAACGTCTGAAATGAGGCTGGGGTTGACTCTGATACGGTTCTCGCACTTGCCGTCGCGCGTTAATCACCACTTCCGGCTTCCCGCTTCCGGCCCTCATCGGCGGCGTAGGAGCAGGCCAAGTATGACGGCGGAAGTGCGATTTGCTGTCGCCGCAAGGTGAGAAATCCGCGCCAGCTGTGAGTGGCGGAGTTGAAGCGTTACATGTCATTATGCGCGCAGTGGCAGCACCTTATCGGCCGACTCAATTCAGCGCCCTATAGCTGGGTGTCCGCGCGCAGTTGTGATGGTGAAATAACCGCGAGTTTTCGGTCTAGCACAGCATGGAAGCGCCCGCGATCGCTCCGTGCAATCATCGCGCGTAGGGAAGCGATACATGGCGAACGGTGGACACTCGATATCCCGCTGTCCCGCATCATTATGATGGCCGGGCGATGGCAGGATTCTGCTTCGAATTAGCGCATCACGCGCGAAGCCTATGTGCGCGATTCTAAAAGCTGATTACATTGCGACCACCCCTTTCAGGGCCACAGTGTGATGTGTGTCAGACACTGGCACTTTAGGCGCACATAAGCGATGCTGTCAGCACCAAAAGCCCATTACCAGACGGTCGCTTCACTTTCTGGTGACGTATGTAAGCCAATCAGTTTGTGCTATCTGTAGTGTAATACTGAATAGCACTATGTCACGTGGGTCCGTGGTGTGATTTATACATTCAACATGAAAGGGCTTCAAAGTTCAGCTTGTTTTTTACCGTGCACCTGGGTGTCCCCGAAATGCATGCAACGAAGAGAACAGAAGGTAAAAAAAATGAAATTGTTTACTACCGTGCAGATGAAAGAAAGTGTTCATCACTTCGCTCTTTCTCCGACCGAATAAATTTACGTGCTTTTGGCTTGATAGTTGAGTGAAGCCTACTTTTCGGACGTCATAAAGGGGCCTAATCTTGCTGTGGGCTATCGTGCCACTTTCAAGCGCTGCACAGCGCTCACATCACAAACCTCTACTACCTGAGTCTGCTACCTGTGTTTACTACCTGTGTCTACGCATGCTTGAAGACGTCTTCATGCGCACGCTTTCAGACACCGTCTTATCGATGAAACAGCATAATAGAAGCGCTACAACGGCGCTAAAATGCCTTTTACCTTAGATCTCAGCATGCATGCTCCATGCCCAACCGATGACGATGGCCCCAAAACTTGCGTCATTGTTTCCCTGCCCAAAAATCAAGGAAAATGCGAGGCATACGCGCCATTGAGCAACAGCTCACACAGCTCTTCGCGTGAAGAAGCGCGCGTTCAAACGCGAACACACCGTGCATAACATAGCCCGAGAGTGCGCCGTCATATGTTTGCCAAGCGGACGTCGTTTCCGTTCTCTCGGCGTGCAATCGATACAGCCCGGAAAGAACCCTGGTCCGCTGCCTCGCCAGCCTCCCTCGCCTGCCTGCGAGACTTGGCCGTCGATAAGGAAGCGCAACGCATCTGATAAGGGCGCACTGGGCCGAAGACACGCGAAGGATGGCGTGCACAAACATTGGTCTGTCCGTTGTAATTGGAGGAACCACCATAAAATCGCTGGCCCATGGGATCCTGTAGGTGGGTGGCTTAACCCAGCATAGGCAGGGGGTGCCCGACGAGGTCTCGATCTCGACACATTCGCTTTGCTGCTCTTGCGGGGTTTCCCCTTGTTTCCTCTCCGAATGCAGGCAGGGAGGAGCGGGGAGCACTTCTCATTGCGGCGCCTGCGTGCGGTGCGTACGCGGTGAGCCCAAAGCCGT
Source organism: Amblyomma americanum (assembly GCA_030143305.2). Lineage (NCBI taxonomy): Eukaryota > Metazoa > Arthropoda > Arachnida > Ixodida > Ixodidae > Amblyomma > Amblyomma americanum. The sequence goes on from JARKHS020007500.1 coordinate 173,729, forward strand.
GAATGCGGCTTAGGCTGCGCATGCACTGCATTGCCGAGGGCTGTACTACTGCCGCGCAGGTGTTGAGTTGCGAATGAGCGACAAAAATTGAGGCTGACACACGCCGTTTTGATTGTGGTTACTCGTATTATCCAAAACTGAAATGGCCTCTATGAAGGGGCCCATCGGAATTATAAGCAGACACCGACCACTTTTTTCACCCGGAACGTAAAACGTAGTGCCATAAGACGTGCAGGTGTGCAAGTACAGTGGAAGGTCAATCAAATCAACTAGGCACTCATAGTGGAGTATACGTGCTGGCGTGGATAGCTTAGCCTTATATGATCGAGCTACGCCCGAAAACGTGTCTCTATGTAGCCACATGGACAAGAACAGCAATATAAAACATTGCAACGAGAGTGCTGCCTGAGTCTCCTAGAGTGGCTTGGCCCTGTGGTTTGTGAAGTGGCCTCAGTACCGAGAATTGTTTCCTCGGCCAGGGTGTCCGATATGTAAACACGAGGACATAGAAGCCGACATTCATCACTTACTGTGGGACTGCCCAGCTCTCAAGCCTACAAGGATCCGGCACCTGATGGTAGCAGGTCTTTCACCAAGCAACCCTGCTTCATACATTGCCTGGACGCCGGGACCACACCATCGTTCTCTACTGGACTTCATCAAATTAGTTAACCTTTTTCCATTCATTTAATCTCTACTACATCATTCATCACACCTTCACATATCATTGATGCCCTGGGGCAATAAATTTCGCTTTAAAAAAAACGATTGTGAAGGAGCATTTGCGAAATTAATCCGCAGAAATAGGACATATATTTTTTTTGTGTATGCTAGACAGCAGTCACAAACGACCCGTAGGAGCGACACAACAAAGGCACGCCCTCGACTTGCCTATACGTCGACTGCGCTGAACCAGGAGCGTTTCTCTGCACTCCCGGGCCATTGTTATCCGCTTATTGTTTCATATTCGGACACCTGTAAAACCCCACGATTAGTTCTTGGTCGTTGCACGATCATATCCGCTTAATTTGTCCATGACTGTACTTGCTGAGCCCAGCTGAGGTGATTTTGCTTGCCAAAGAAGCAAACAAAAAACAAGTGAAAGATTCGATCCGAGCTGATGCCTTCTCAAACTTTCTTCCTTGAAAATGACACTGAAGGTCGCCATTCCTCGGCGCCCACAGTGTCGGCACCGCAACTTTCCATGTGTGTTCCTAAATTTTGTCGCCCTTCTTTGCGTCCTCCCCGGCCGAACTGCGTTCGATCGAAATTCGAAAAACGTGCTCCTGCTCGACCCTTCCCGTTTCGACACACATCGACCAAGGGAACCAGTAATCCAACTCTCCTATACAGAGTGCAGTGTTGCAGTGGCGATAAATTTGGCCTTGCGAGGGTTGCACGATCAGCCAGCACCCTGCTGTGTTCTGTTTTTTTTCCTTTCTCGCTCTTCGAGGAAACACATCAATACATCGTATATTTTCATCGGAAAACTTTCCTTTCCTTTTCGTTGATTTCATCTCTTGTTTCTTGACCTTTTCGGTCTAATAAAACGCTCCGAATCAGCCGTACACTAACATATTCCTTTCCTTTGTAGCCTCCTGGGCTCCTCCACCACGGCGGAGTTGATGGGGATCCGGCTCGGGCTGGACCTGCTGCTCACCCTCGGCCGACCGCCGCCCAGGAGTGCTCTGCTGTGCGACTCCCGCGCCGCCCTCAGCGGCCTGCAATCTAACGGCCGCGGAACCCCACTAGTGCGGGAATTTCGCTCGCGCATCGAGCGCCTCGCGCAGAGAGGTGCCGTGCGTGCACAGTGGGTGCCCGGTCACTGCAGCATCGCCGGAAACGAAGAACCTGACGACCTCGCGACCGCTGCACACCAACTACCTGCCAGCGATCTGCCCCTTGCGCTGGAGGACGTGCGTGCGGCCATCCACGACCATCTCCGAAAGCAGCACCCCGACCCACGCATCGCGGGAGGTGAGCGCATCGACAGTGTCACCGGCTGTCGCGCACTTACACGGTCACAACGTGCAATGATCCTCCGCGCGCGCATTGGCTGCGTGTGGCCCGGGGAACGACGGGTGCGTCACGGAATCGCGACGAGTGATGTGTGTGATGGATGCGGTGCAGTGGAAACACTAGATCACCTGCTCCTTCACTGTCCCGCGTTCGCCGATGCTCGTCGCGATATGCTCGCGGCCTATAGGGCGCAGGGCATACTACCAGACTCCATCAAGACGCTATTGTGGCCGCAGGGCAGTGCGCGCACTCGTGAGCGAACTTTGCTGAGCCTCTGTGCATTCCTCGAACACACGGGCTTGACGTCCCGTCTGTTCTCCGTCAGGTAGTTACACGCAGTGACCGAACGCTCCGCCAGTTCTACCTTGAACGATTAATAACTGGACGCCCCACTCCAGTTGTAACCAACACAGTGCTGTGCGCATGTGTGATTTAATTCCTCTGAAATGAACTAATCACGTGCACAACCTGGACACATTTCTTATTGTGTAAATAGTTTGTACATATTACTTCTCCCCCTATCCTCTCTTCCTGTCCCCTCACCTCTTTCATTTCATTTCTCCATTCTGCCTGCTGTCCTTTATTTCCGCTGCCCCAGCTCAGGTGCTTCAGTATCGATGGCAGATGCCGGGGCTAGCAAAAATCTTTTCCTTCCTTTTAATTATTATTTTTAATAAAACCCCTACCACCACCACCACTTTCGTGGCCTCTGTATGATCTACGTTTTGGAGCTTTTATGCTTGGTTTCTGCATGGTATCTGCTGTTACAGAAAAAAAACGTGTCATTAAAAATGCTAACTTTAACGCCCACACAAAACCAATATTTGATGAACTGAAGCTTCTACCCGTAACCGCATTGCCCAAAGCTATGCTTACTTCACGCTACCGCCACGGCATATCCAAATATAGCACATACCTCAAAGAACTTGTCTCATTAACATCGCGAACCAATGTATACAACACGCGCAGCACGAACTGCTGGGTAGTTTCTCGCGCCCGAACAAATTACAGGAGACAAATGTTGAAGTACCGTTTGCCAACCACTCTTACTCGGAATGCATCCCCTTACTGTGACAGCAGACTGCACAAGTCATTTGCTTTTTTTGTTTCCTTCGAGTTTTTCCCAACTTCCTTATTGTTTTGTGTCCATTCCTAATATAGTGATCATCACTGCTGTTTCTGTCAAGTGTTTTGTTAGTAGGGTGCAGGTCTCGTCAAGCCTCCAGAAGGCTTTTTGCCTGCACCCGCAGCTTTGCAATGTAGGTTGTGATGTTGAAATAGGTTTGATTTGATTTGATCTGAAGTTATGTACTGCCTCAAAATGAAGTCTCCACACCACCCCGCTTCGTCTCTCCCTCCCCCTCTTTGGCTCCTTTTTGCAGTGTCATCGGGCGGTATGTCTATTGATTTAATTAGCCTCGACACCGGCGCCCCATTTCCCGCTGACTTGGTACTTGACAAATGAACGAGTCTGAGCGGGCACCACGCTGCGATACGTTCAAGCACGCTGTCACTGCTGTGGTCGATTCACGAGGATGACCCATCACCTTGCCCTCGACCATTTGTTGAGCGGCGTACAGAACGGAGTAGCGTGAAAAAGTAACAGTGTGTACGCTTGCGTGCTTACATACATGCATATATGCATGCACGGTATGCATACTGTACTGGCCAACATTATCTTGCTTGCAAGTCGAAACTAATTTGCGAGAGCTCTTCGACCAACCAGCAAAAAAAGCGTTACGCTCCTGTGCTTTCCATCCTTCTGATATAAAATGTCTGCGCTTTGGGGCTGCATCCTGGCGAGCCGCCAATCGAAATACACCGATGCAGGCAGCCGAGTTGTGATGCAATGTGCCGCAGCAGAAATAGACTAGGTGATGTTCAAACACGCATGCGCCGAGCAGGCCTGGAGTTTTGCGAAACGTTGAACGGAATGTGTGTTATCAATGCCATAGCATTGGAAGCCTCATGGAGGGAAAAATGCAGCACCGCTCATGAAATTCGCCCATTGGCTAGAAAGCAGTGACGTAATCAGACAGGACAATTCCCACTGGCTGCAGGAAAGTGACGACGCCAGACCGGAAGTGATATCGCTTCCGGTGAAGGCATCAACAGCTTCTGTTGCTATCGCATTGCCAGCACACAACGCTGATTATTTATTTCTGGGAATATTTTCCATCCGAGCCCATTGGCACTTTTCAATGCCGACAAGTAGACATTAGAACATAAAGATTGATAGGAAATAACATAGGAAATACTGGTTACAACGTGCGTCACTGATGATAGCTTTCACGTGGAGCTTTCGACACGCCCAAAACCTCTCCTTTGAAAGCTCTTTGGTTCCGTCCGGAGACGCGACCATCTCACTTCCGGGTCAGCTAATTAGCACAGGTCAAAGGTGGACACGGCCTAAAAGAAAATGAAAATAAAGCAGCGGGAAGCTCGTGACTCTTCCTCCATCATGGTACTGCTTTGACTCTAGTTTGGACGGTTGCGAAGCGCTACGTTCATGCACGCCGAAGAGCATCGATCGGCTTTATTATGCCTCGTGGGCAGCAGTCGTCGCGCTGTCGTTGCTGG